>OX461808.1:170289855-170485687 GCA_949802685.1 Dicyrtomina minuta | reverse complement strand
TTAGTGGCGACGCTCAAATTACGACAATAACTTATTTCACTCCTACTTATTTTTTTTGAATTTCTGATTTAATTAATTGTGTGTTCAGAAAAAATGACCAGGGGATCCCTAAAATTACCATACTTGGATAATGTCGTTTATGAAAAATCTTGGTATGTATACTTGTAACATTCGGTCAATCCGGTTTTTTAACATATGTTAGTCCTATTTCTGAACTAATGCCTGTAAGATCCCTAAAATATTGATATTTGAATGATCTCATTTGTGAACGAAGACCGTATGTAAAGAAGTAACATCCTGTGTTAAAGAAATCTATGTACCTAATTTTTAAAATAATGCCAATAGGATCCTTAAATTATCAATATTCAGGCGACGTAATTTAGAGACGATCCCTGTATGCATACTAGTAACATCTGACCTGATGTTTATATTTGTTAACTTAATTTTTAGATGCTGAGCAAGCATCTAATGAAATGGTCATGTCCGTCTGTCCGTCTGTCCGTCCGTCTGTTGGCCCCACGCTACAGGTCAAACCGTTTACACTTTTGTCTTAGAACTTTTTTGAAACAATCACAAAAGCGAGCCGGCAGGTCTGTTTTGTTTTTTCACTGTAATCGAACTGACCATTTTTTTTCACTGTAATCGAACTGACCATTTTTTTTCACTGTAATCGAACTGACCATTGCTTAGCAATTAAATGTTGAACTGACCAAGGTCAAGAAATTTAGAAGTAAGCACCATAAAAACAGGGGTAGCGATAAACATAGCTGAGCGCAAGACATGTGCCCAGCTATGAAACGAAATAGCACCATTTCCAGCCAGGTTCGGGGATCGTACGTAAATGGCGTTATCTAAAAATAACTACTTTAGAAATTTGCTTTGTCATTAGTTCAAGAATTAAGTAATCGGATATATTTGACATGGGATCTAACTTGTATGCATACAAGGATCGTTCATAAATGACGTTATTCAAAAATTACCATTTTAGAGATCCCCTTTGTCATTTGTTTAAGGATGAAGTAATCAGATATATTTGACATGGGATTACTAGTATGCATACGGGGATCGTCCATAAATGACGTTATTTAAAAATCACTACATTAGAAATCCTCTTTGTCATTAGTTCAAGAATTAAGTAATTGGATTTATTAAACATGCGATCTTACTAGTATGCATACGTTAGCATAGGATCATACTAATGTGCATACGGGGATCGTCCATAAATGACGTTATATAAAAATAACTACTTTAAAGATCCCCTTTGTTATTATCTTAAAAATTAAGTAAGGGAGCGTTCACAAATGATATCATCAAAATTTCCCTTGTCATCGCTTGTCACTTTTTCTAAAAACCACCTACCCACCCTGTAAGTTACATCACTTTTTTCAGATATCCTTGATTTGTGCTCAAAATTTCCCAAACACAATTCTGGTGACTGGTGACGGCGACCGATATTACGGCCATTACGGGCAATTTAATTTCGAAAGTGTATTTTTTTTTTACTTTACAACTCAAGCTGACTACATTAACCATAAATTCAGGTGCACTTTCCCGGCTGAGTTTGAAAGTATAAAACATGCAGGATTTAGTTGTTTTGATATTTCCGGGAAAACTCATATTTTTAGTAAAAATGGTGATGATATCATGTTTTGGAAAACCCACCTACCTACTCGTCATCTTTTGTCACCTTAAGGTGAAACTACCTACCTACTCAACTGATGATATCATTTGTGAACGCTCCCTAATCGGATATATTTAACATGGGATCATACTAATATGCATACGGGGATCGTACGTAAATGACGTTATCTAAAAATTACCAATTCAGAAATTTGCTTTGTCATTAGTTCAACAATTAAGTAATCGGATGTATTTGACATGGGATCTTACTGGTATGCATACAAGGATCGTTCATAAGTGAAGTTATTCAAAAACAGGGGCGTCGGAACCACGGGGGCAGGGGGGGCAGCGTGCCCCCCCATAAAATCAATGGGGGGGGGGCAAAAGGTATCGTTTTGCCCCCCCATTATTTTAGCAAAAAGCCATATATTTATTTTACCTACGCGCCATTGGACATTAAATATTTCCATTGCCAAGTTTGGCATTTAAAACGTAAAACATTTACAGTTATTCTTGAAACGTTAGACTGCGCGGTGAAATACAAAGTACAGAAACCTTGTGGGTTTTCAAAATTCCGTTAAAATAATCTACAGTCTGTTGAATCCACAGGCAGATACCAAAAGTTCAACTTAATATGAATCTAAAGTAGGTAATAGTAGGTTTTATAAAAATTTTAGGATGTTTTAAATGAGTAACCTAATCAAAGTGTCCTACATGCAGTAATTCTACTATTTCAAAACAAAAACTGATAGTCAGTATGTCTTAGACCTTGATTTCACTAGAAAAAATAACCATTGTTAGCCTTAAGAAACACGCTTTCAGAGTTAACTATTGTTAAATCTGAAAGCGTGTTTCTTAAGGCTAACAATGGTTAACTTTTCTAGTGAAATCAAGGTCTTACACAGAGGACAATCACATTCTTGTAAAAAACACAAACTGAGTAAATAAGATTTTTTTCAAAACGAATCCAAAACTACATAGTTAAAGCAGCGATCGCCCTATTAAAGTTGGTGATCGAAATGGTCTGGTTTGATCCTGATTTTATATGGTCTAGTCTGGTCCCACTTCACCATCGGACCAGATCAGACCAGACCATTTCAGACCAGGAAAACTTCAAAAATATTTTACATGAGAAATTTAACCTAAACTTTTTTAAAACTTACAAAAAATGATTTTAATTCCAATATACCAATACAGATATCGTCGAAGAAGAGGCAAATATGATCATCTCCCTTTTGGACTAAAAGCAATTATGATCATCTCCATTCAGCACTAAAAGCAATTATGATCATCTCCCTTTTTCAAAAAATACAGCTAATCTGATATGTTAATGATTAGTTAAGGGTTTAGTAATTCAAACCCAAGTACATTAGGGTTCACCCATAAATGACGTCATCAAAACATCGTCATTTTACGTCCCTATGCCTATGATCCTCCTGTCATCAGATTACCCGTTTCGTAAATGGTTATCTTTAGCATGTAACACAATCAATATCCAAGAAGGTTGTTTGGCCATACCCATGACATCCAATGCAAATTCATTATACGTGCAGCGGGGGTGGGGGTACGACGTTGTCAAGTTTTATTGGGATCGTGCATAAATGACTTCCCGAAAATTACCATTCTTTTATTGAGATCGTGCATAAATGACTTCCTGAAAATTTTCATTCTTTTATTGAGATCGTGCATAAATGACTTCCTGAAAATTTTCATTCTTTTATTGGGATCGTGCACAAATGACGTCCCAACAATTGTCATTCTTTTAATGGGATCGTGCACAAATGACGTCCTAACAATTGTCATTCTTTTATTGGGATCGTGCACAAATGACGTCCCAACAATTGTCATTCTTTTATTGGGATCGTGCACAAATGACGTCCTAACAATTATAATTATTTTATTGGGATCGTGCACAAATGACGTCCTAACAACTTTAATCATTTTATTGGGATCGTGCACAAATGACGTCCCAACAATTGTCATTTTTTTATTGGGATCGTGCACAAATGACGTCCCAACAACTTTAATCATTTTATTGGGATCGTGCACAAATGACACTCGTCCCTCAAATGGTTAACTAGGAATCCAGTTAAACTGGACAAAACAGGTCGGTCCCCAAGTTCCCTTATAAACGGATTTGACAGTATTTAAATAGGTTTGTGTGCTGTTTTGACGCTCACACTTTTCTTCCGTATGTTAACATTTGCCTAACATACAGTTGCCTTAATTAAACAATGTTACGTTAACTTTTGTACTTATTTTATATACAATTTTAACAAAGAAAGATTGCTGAAAACTATTCTTCTTAGAATTACAACCCTAACTTAACACCCTTAGTTTTTACGACAGCATTTACAGGTATGATTCTATACCCATTTACAATACCAATCGATATAACAAAAACAATTACAGTTTTACGACACTTGACAACAACAATAAAAATAACATACAAATTATTACAATTATTAGATTTTTTTCCCTTGAAAAAATATCATAAGAGCGTCTTTGACAAGTCATGATCACGAAAACAAGTGCCTCACAACACAAAAATAAGCAACGTCAAGTAGCAACTTTATATTGCGGGTAATGATCCACGTTTAGACATTTAAGACGTTGTCAAATAGTATTAACAAAAATTTACAATAAACAATTTTATGTATTTATAACTAAATGTGCTCCGTTCAGATTATATAGGTAAGCTTACATTTTTAAATTATTTTAAGATATGAATATTTGTCAGACATTTTCTTCCTGGAAATTATTTCCTGGATTTCTTTCAACCCAAACGTTCCCGTTAAGGCACATTATTCTTTCTTAAATTTTACTCCAAAAGCGTCAAAAGACAATTTCCAACCAGTATCAACATTACAACCAAAATGAACAAGTTTTATTGTGCTCAAAAGTAAAATATCACGATGACGATAACTTGTTAAAAAAGAATTTACACTTTTAATAAATACAATATCTAGAATTATTACGATTCCTGAGTCCTCATGCACACAGTTTAGATATAGCTATATTTTAATTATGGATTAATTGTTTTCCAAATGCATGTGACAGGACATTACAATCAACGAAACAATTTTAAATCCAAACTGAAGGGTTGGCAAAAAAACGTATTTACATTTTTAAATGGCTTAAACAGACATACTTACTTTGTCTGAGCCATCGGCTCAATGCCATCTGTTACATAGTAGCGAATTCCTGAATGTAAAATTACTGAATCGACATACACAAATTTAAAGTTACAGTCGTTCATTATGGTTGCGTAATTTAGATACTGGGAGGAAAATGTCTCCTCAAATTAGGGAGTGGAATGTCCTGGGATAAAAATACAACAGGGGCCCCAGTAAGGTATTTTTCTATAGGGGAAATTTCCAGGAGGAACATACACACAACATCAGCTTTATGTCCGATGTACGCTTACTAAAATTCATGAAATTTGCAAATGTGCGTCGGTTATTACTAAACACCAATCTATATATTTATCAATGTGAAAAAATGACACAATGTACACTAACTTTGTCCGTAGTCACTAGTGTTAATGTACCTCTGCGTCAGACTCAAGTAAATGTTTACAGTCATTAGTAATGCATAATACAAAACTGCAAGCAAGCCAAAGACTGTCCACAAGCTGCCCAAAGAGCCGAAGATAGAACTGCAATCTACGCGAAAAAGAATTCTGCAACTGAGCCAAAGACCAAAAAACTGATGAAAGTCAGCTGAAATCAAAAGACTGCAATTTACCCGAAGACCGAAGACTCTTCGGCATGGCTGCAATCTAGCTTAAGATGTCCCATGCAAGTTGGCCAAAGCACGACGTATTCTGCAACCTGGCCGAGGAATTTCAGTACAACCTACGCGAAGACCTTCGTCTAAAACTGCAATTCACCTGCAGACAATATTTTCACCAAATAGCCTAATAATTTTTTTAAAAAAGAAAACAAATATGTAATTATTTCAAAATCAAGCAAAACTTTAAAAAAATTGCAATGCAGTAAATTTTAAGAGCTTTTTATAATATTTGCATTGAGAAAACAATTTAAAAATAGATTTGATTTGTCTGCATTAATTTGTAAGGAGGGATGATTTTTGGAGCATGTAAACTTTTTTCGTTGTTAAACAATTTGGTATGTATTACTTGACAGTACAAAATCCTGATATAGTGTATAAAAAAGTGTATCAATGAAATCCCTCGATCATCGTGATACTAACAAAGCATTAAATTACACTTTCATACTTACACATACTGTAAAGCTTCTAATAACTCCTACTGAAGTTACGCCAAACTTTTTCTTAGACCCAGAAATTATTAGAAAGCAAAATATAAAAGAACAAACTTCACTCTATTTGAATAATTGGTGAAGGTTTTAAGAGTTATTTGGGACTTTGAAAGTTTTTATGAGCCTTGGTTTTCCTGATGCAAAAATTATAAAAAGCTTCACAAATATACTGGATTACAATTAAATTAAAGAAAGTCCTGATTTTGAAATTAAAGCATAAGTGTTTTCGATTTAAAAAAAATATTAGGCAGTTTAGTACAAAAGTTGTCTTCAGGTTGATTGCAGTTTCGGACAAAGGTCTTTGGGTGTGTTGTGCCTTGTGCTTTGTCCCGAAGTTCTTCGGCCAGGTTGCGGAAGACGTCAAGCTTCGGCCAACTTGCATGGTACTTGTCTGGCTGGATTCCGGCCAGCTGAAGATTCTTCGGTTTTTGGGTAGGTTGAAGTCTTCAGACTTTGGCTGACTTGCATCGGTTCTTAGGTCTTTGGCTCACTAGCAGAATTGTTCTTTGGGTAGATTGCAGTGCAGTCTGCGGCTCTTATAATTCACCTAACGATAGGTTTGGACTAACAAAAAATGGCAGTTTTGCATTTATCGAGCCAGACATTATTTGAAACAACGATAATAGCAATTTATTTTAGCAAAAAATTATTTCTAACTTTTAAGTGCAGTATGACCTAGAAGTCAACCGAAGTTTAAGCAAAAATTAGTTACGAGAAAAACTGTTCATCTCGCTGAAATATTCAAAAACGTTAAAAAAATTATAACTTACTTGGGATCAGAGTATTTCAGACTTGCATTTAACTCACTAGTCAGTAGTCATCACTTGTAAACTGCTACAGCAGCCTCACGCCTCTAGAAACAATAAATAATCTTTTTAAAATCGCAAAAACTCAAAAAAGCAAAAACTATAAACCAAAAAACAATTTTAACCATGCATTGGAAAATGTACATAAAGACAGTATCTACATCTAAAACATGCTAAGTCGGACTACTTAATTAAAATATTGTAATAAAAAACAACTGAGGGTGAGTCAGTTCATAATAATCACTAAAACTCGTACATGGATTTCTAAATATAAAGTGTTGGAGTTGCAGCATCACTAGATAGTAGTCATTGCTGGTGAACTGCTACAGTCCTTGCCTGTAAAAACATAAAATAATTATTATTGCTCACCAACTACCCTGTTTGTGTGTTTTGGTTGTTTAAATAGGTTATTTGTTGGTTTTGCATATGTTTGATGATAATATTTTTGTATTTCATATTCATGTAGCAGTTTTTGAAAATTATTTAACCTTTGACTTCATCCTCAGTCAACAAAAGCGATCGTCAGACACTAAATGTCCTTGCAAGATGCCAAAGTCATTTGATGAAAAAGAGTTTACAAAAGAATTGGATGAAAGTTATTTCAATTATTTTCATGCCTAGAAGAACCACATCGGTTTTCTGCTGAATACTGAAAGAAAAGATATTCCATCAAGCTAATAATCGAAAATTTGACAAGTGACGTGACAATCAGAGTAATTATGTTTTTTTCACGAAAAGAACTGCAGATAAAGTTTTATAAGATATTAGTTTTACTAGGTGCTAAAGGGGCTGTTGAATATTATCTTTGATTGAATTTCCACTTCTTGCAAAGGTAGCCAGAGTAACTCGGAGTAACGCGTCAAAACCAAAACAGGGACGACCCAAACAAGCAATTAGACAGCCTTCTATTAACAATAAAATCATATTTAAACATTAGTATTCAATTTTGGCATTTATCTTTACTTTTCGTAACCAATTTAGTTTGCATTCGATTGCAAATTCAAATTCACTATTTAAAACGATGTGCAAACTAACGCTGACAGTTTGACGACCAAACTGTCAGAACACTAACTGCCACATTATTTACTTTGGCCCGTCATGAGCACTAACCTGCCAGAAACACTTTTTAAACTGCCAGAACATCTGCAGCAGTACTATTTATCAAAATTTTGAAAACAAACTTGAATTAAATCTTACCATCAGTCAGACTATTTCAGACTTCTATCTAGTTCACCAGTCAGCACTAACTCACTAGTCAGTAGTAATTATTCGTTAACAGCTACAGCATCACGAACAAACACTAACTGCCACATTATTTACTTTGGCCCGTCATGAGCACTAAACTGCCAGAAACACTTTTTAAACTGCCAGAACATCATCTGCAGCAGTACTATTTATCAAAATTTTGAAAACAAACTTGAATTAAATCTTACCATGAGTCAGACTATTTCAGACTTCTATCTAGTTCACCAGTCAGCACTAACTCACTAGTCAGTAGTAATTATTCGTTAACAGCTACAGCATCACGAACAAACACTAACTGCCACATTATTTACTTTGGCCCGTCATGAGCACTAAACTGCCAGAAACACTTTTTAAACTGCCAGAACATCTGCAGCAGTACTATTTATCAAAATTTTGAAAACAAACTTGAATTAAATCTTACCATGAGTCAGACTATTTCAGACTTCTATCTAGTTCACCAGTCAGCACTAACTCACTAGTCAGTAGTAATTATTCGTTAACAGCTACAGCATCACGAACAAGGTCTGTAGAAACATAAATTAGTTATTGTAAATTATTGAAAAAGGTACTTGAATTTCTGACATTTGTAAACTGCATACTTACTCACTAGTCAGTTTTCAGCAAAAAGGCACTTGAAAATAGTTAACATTGAAAATACCGAATAATATGTACCAAAAAACAATTATAACTATGCAATGGAAAATGTGTACAAACTAACAGTGTCTATTTCCAGAGCATGCAGAAACGGACTAATCCAAAATTCAAATAATGTGATGAAAAAATATTCACGGTAAGTCAATTGATAATAATTGCTGTAATAAGTTACCTAATGTTAGCACAATTCCACTTGGTACGGACCTAAAAATGCTTGGATAATCTGCAAAAACTATCAGTATATACTTTCAAAACATGCAGAAACTGAATACTCCAACATTTAAATAATGCGATCAAAAACTATTTACACTGAATCAGTTGTTAATAATAACTGAAATTTGTTAGCTGATGTTAACACAATGTGACTTGGTACTGACCAAAAAATGCTTGCTTATGTTAACAAAATTCATAATCAAAATGAAAACGAATGTTATTTTGAATTGGGAGCCTACAGTGTTTCAAATTTTTATGCATTTTCAAGTGCATGCGCATAACTGACTGTATAGTTTATTTTGATATGGCAGCGTTCGTAAATGGTGTTAGTCATATGATTCTAGAAATCCCTAATTTCCCGTTTGCATTATTCACAGCAGTGAAAATGAGTGGGTGGGTCAGAAAATTGATCAATTGAGATGGCATCATTTGTGAACGCACCTTAACATTCAGTTTCGTATGGTATTTATACACACGGAAGGGAATGGTAAGAGTGAGAAGCGTACGCCGATCGTACCTTGGTACGTTTGTTCAGTGGTAGGTATGTTTAGTAGCGACAACCGAAAGAGAAGGCTGGCAAGGATAAATTTGGCACGCAAACAATGACAGCTTTATCTTTGCCAGCCGCCTCTTTCAGTTGCCTCAGCTATTTGGTTCACCCGTTTTTAGCCTCTTCACTTTACAAATTTCTGACATAGGTCCAGTAATCAATTTATTGTGGATAACTGGTTAGACTAATTACAACTAAAAAACAATACAGACCTGCCGAGTCGCATTTCTGGTCGTACACTATTTTTTTAAAGAAAATCGGTTGTAACCTGTGACCTGTAGTGTACGGCCAACGGACGGACGGACGGACGGACGGACGGACATGACCATTACAATAGATGCTTAAGCTCAGCATCTAAAAAGCAATATATAAAATTATCCTTTACAAAATATGCAGAGGAGTATGTGGGTCCTAAAATAGTGATAATTTGAGGGACGTCTTTAACAGACGATCCCAACAAAAAAATGATAATTTGCGGGACGTCATTTACGGAAGATCCCAATAAAAGATTGATAATTTTCGGGACGTCATTTACGGACGATCCCAATAAAAGAATGATAATTTTTGGGACGTCATTTACGGACGATCCCAATGAAAGAGTGATAATTTTCAGGACGTCATTTACGGACGATCCCAATAAAAGAATGATTATTTTCGGGACGTCATTTACGGACGATCCTAATAAAAGAATGATTATTTTCGGGACGTCATTTACGGACGATCCCAAAATCATTTAGTGCTCGTTTGGTGTTGCTTCGTTTTGATGATCTTGTGATTGTGCACAATCTCATTTTAGTAGTTTGTGATTGTGATTGTGATATCACAATCACAAGCGAAAAAACTATCGTGATTTGTGAACAAAATACAACAGTAATATAGGGAGGGACGACGGCGGAAAATGCGTTGGACATAGTGGGACTTGGTGGGCCCTACGGGTTTCTCTCTACACAATTTCTGTCCAGGTTAAGAGACCAGTATCTGTTATAGACTGAAAAATAGATATAAGCATCGTCTATGGAAAAATTAAATGACACACCCAATTTATGCTAAAATTAATATTCACCATCTACAAAATTATTGAAACATGTCTTGAAAGCATTAAAAAAGAACATTTGGCACTTTTCAAAACTAAGTTAATAGAACATTTTGCAATTTTTCAAAATCATGGAATAAAAACATTTCGCACTTTCCAAAAACATGTGAATAGAAGGTTTTACAGTTTTCAAAAACACGTAAATAGAAATTTCTACACTTTTCAAAAACATGTTTAATTAGAACATTTTACACTTTTCAAAAACTCTTAATTAACATTTTAGGGATGTTTCTCATTTGGTTTTTATGACATATGTAGCTCATTTTGATTCTAGCGTAAATTGGATATCGGCCATTTTGGTTCTTCATAGACGATATAAGAGATCGTCCATAAATGATATCACGGGTAGGGTCATTGGGTCTGCTCGGATAGCTTGTAAATATAGCTATTTACGCAACAGATAAGCTAAAGACAGACTAGGTATGGTCCTATATAAATGTAAATATTTCAATGACATCATTTATGAACAGCGCTTAAGTATTTTAATGTTAATAGCAAGGTCTGGTGGAGAGTGGCCATTTCCCACCGCGCGACATCATATTGCGGCTCGATTCGAAGCCTTAAATATTCGAAATACCGCCCATTCTGTGGGATCTACAGGAGCCGGAAACGGAACTCGGACTGAAACTGGAACTGGTGCTAGAAATGAAACCGGAACTGGAACTGGAAACGGAGCCAGCATTGCAACCGGTACTCGTACTGGTGCTGAAAACGGAACCGGAACCGGCACAGGAACTGGAACGGGGGCCAAAAGGAATTCAACTTCTACATGTCAACTACAAACACCAACGGCGCAAGCGCCTGAGGGTAAAATAATAAGATAATAAAACACTATTTGAACTATTTGAAAAAACAAACATTTATTGATTTTGATGCGTTAAATTTTAGTTTCGAGTTTTTAAAAAGTGCAAAAAATAATCTATTAGCATGACTTCTAAAAGTGCAAAATGTTCTATATCGTAAGTGAAGGTGCAATCTGGCACAAGTCCAGTCCTCGCTTAAAAGTAATCTGGCACAAGTCCAAACGTTTCTTAAATGCAATCTGGCCGAAGTCCATCAAAACAAATGGCAGCTATGCAAGGGTTTAGTTTGAACGTTATGAATGCGTTTAAGCATACGTTTTTCATTTTGAACAGAAAAATAGTAATATTTCAATCGCTAATCGAGAAATTAAAATTAATAATAACGCTAAATTTTCAATTTGATGGTTAATATAAGCTTTTTTATAGCGAGCCCGCGTAGCTCAGTGCTTACTGCACTGATGTCTATGAACCTGCTGTTTAAGCAAATGCTCGCTTCAGGTCTTGGGATCGAGACCAGCGGCGGTGGCAAGTTTTCCCACTGGGTTTTCCTTGTCCACAAGGCAGTAAAGGGCTCGGCGGCTCTGAACGTCAATGTAAAATAAAGTTCGCCATAGAAGTAGGCCCGAATAATGTTGGAAAGACAAAACCTGTGTGATGGCACAGTGCAAGAAGTGAATTCGAGGTCGGGCACCCTGTAAGAACTGCGGTTAAATGGGGCAACCTCAAATTTATTTTTTATTATTTATATATGCTCTTTTATGGGTTTTAAACATTTTAAATACCATATATGAATTTAAAATTCATGTATCTAAAATTGACGCTGCGAAACAAGAAAATATCACTATTAAATTAAGTAAACTAGATTTACACACATTTTTAATAGTGGAGTCATAAAATGAGTGACACTTTCGTGGAATTTTCCGTTTCAGATCTTGCAAACCGTGGTATTATCGATTAGGAATTGGTAGAGGTAGTTTATGAAGACAAGGGTTAATATTTGTGAATGGAGAAGACGTAATTTTTGATAGTAGTGGCTTTCAGTCATCTTTAAAATTAGTCTTGAATGAAATCATTTCATAGGGTTCGTATTTTAAAGCCTTTAAATTAACAACAACTAGATGACCTGTTTTTAGATGCTGAGCTTTAGCTGCATCTTATGAAATGGTTTTGTCCGTCCGTCTGTGTGTCTGTCTGTCTGTCCCGTTTTCATTGTTGTACGCTACAGGTCGTCATTTCACATCAATTGTAATAAAAAATATTCCTTAATCACGTAAATGCGATGTAGATGTGCTGTATAGTTTTTGGGTATCATCTATACAGTATGTGATTTGCAATTAGCAGTTAAATGGACCAACTTTCAAAATTTTTTACACTTCATTTTATTCACAGGCAAAAACCTAGTCTCAGCTCCCATAAGGTTACATTGACGTGCATACCTACCAATTTGAAAATTCCCCATGGACTGTCGTGTGTTCAAACACACCGCGTAAATTCTATGGGCACCTACAATAGCATTATTACATGAAACACTCACGGTGGAATGAAACAGGGTGGCGGGATTCACGAATTTTAGTCCTTTAATAGTTATTTGTCAGTTGTCGTCGTAAAGTAATTACTTCAATTGCGCAGTTAAGGCCGTCCACTGTTGATCAATGTGTAGTTACTGACAACTGATAATCTGGCACTGGCGACTGTCAACTGTGTTTTGAAAATTGTTGTGCTTTTCCCATATTACATTCTGCATGGTGATGGGTTGATAGTAATCTTAAATCCTTTAGTTCATTAGTTAGTTTGTCAGTTCGTCAGTTGTTGTCGTACAGTTTTTCAACACTTTTATTTATTTTCAGTGCATTCCTACAAAAAAACTACGATTTTTAAATGTCAAACACTTACAACTCAGTAGTGACTAGTCAGCGATCAATAATAACTTAGTGAATCAATAATAACTGACTGTTCACGTTTAATAAAGTGCAATTGATACTTTCAACTTTAAATTTTATTGCTCGTTAGATTTGAGCAATATTCTACATTTTAAGTTAAATTGCCATATTAAATTATACTCGTTTTCCTCGTAAACTGTTAGTTTATAACATTGTGCATCGACAGTCATTACTTCAACTGCGCAGTTAAGGCAATACGCTGTTAATCATTGTGTAGTTTGTAGTTACTGACAACTGACCACCTCGCACTGGCAACTGTGACTGGAAATTTGAAATTAAGCATTGTAAAAATACGAGATGTTTATCTTCATTATTAATAATTCCTCATCCGTGTGGTCTTCCTCGCATTACTATTTATTATTTTTGGTTCAGATCGTGTTACTTTTATTTACATTCCATTTTCCAGAATCTGTCTAAGGATTAGATCAGTTTGGATGGTGGGAAAACACAATTACAAGATCACTTGTAGTAAAGAGCGTGGGTCTGTTAACATTTTTCAATTAATGTCTACCTACTTATCAACCGAATAACTTAAAACGAAGTACCTATAGGCTCCGTGCACAAGAGAAACTCGTAGACAGGCAGCGCCCGTTGCGGCGTGGTATAAAGATACATCGAGGAGATATTCGAAATCTCAAGACTCAAAGCACAACAAAACGAATATTTTGAAATTCATTTTTAATGCCAATTAGTGTTATTAGGCTGCTGAAATCTTTATTTGTACAATAAAAATACTATATAGGAAGCTAAATAGGAATCGGTTTTTATTAAATATGAACCCATATATTCGTCTTGTAGCCTTTAACGTGTGACTCTTTCATCAAACTAACTGATTGTCACTTTTCAAATGTAAAAGAAATTCGAAATAATGAAGATATTATAACAGCGAAATGACTACCCCAGACCAAAATTAGCAGCCCAGCATGATATTAGTATTAAAGTAACTCCAAGCATTTTATGGATTTATACGACAATGTTACTTCATTTTCATTTCTTAAGTATAGAACATTACGAGTCAGAATTATCTCATTCTTTGGCCAAAACTCAAACTTAAAAGCATTATTTTATTTTAAAATGTTCAAGGGAAACGGCAGTAGGGAACTTGAAAGCTCTAATAATTGTACATGCGAAACTGGTGTAGTCTGAAAATTGAAAATGCAAGCATACCGCAGCAGTAGTTAAGTACCTACCTAAATTAATAATTATGACGAACTTTGTTTTTACAAACGATAAAAAATAGTGGGGGAATCCATCTAGACAAGAAGAGTAAAACAAAGGAGGAAAAATATATGAAATGTTTAAATGACCATTAACTACTGGCAGTCCACCATAGTGACTGAAATTGTGAAATAATATTAACTTATATTGCTATTGTTTTACTTCCAAGGAAGTGTGTAGTTTTCAATACGTTTTAACTTCACAATAAATCACAATAACAATAAAAATTCACAATTTTAGTGCACTATTCCACCATCCATTCGTGTTGACTACGTAATATAGTACTTCCCCGGTATTAATTGTGGTTAAGTTAGGGTACTTAACGAAGAACCACGTAATTAGTTTAAAAAGTCGAATTACGGAACAAGTACAAGAGAAAGAAAAAGAACAGTAGTTACATCAACAAACTTCAAAAAATGCAATAAATGAGATTTTTTGTGGTGATAGTTTGTCTTTTACCAGTCAAAATAAAGTTAAGTCCACAATAATTATCTAGTTAACAATAAGTTTTGACTTCTGATATTAAAACATCAGTTTGGGTATTGACGTATTGACCTAACTTCATGTAGGTAATAGACATAATTAGCAACTGTCAACTCTCATTTCCGTACTTACTTAAGTAAACTTGGTGGATGTTAATAAGAACTTTTACAAGTGGAATTACATTTATAATAATTATGTAAACATGAAAGATTGAAATTGATTTTTGCTATTGTTGAAGAATCATAGTCTAATTGTGAATTGTCACAAGAAAACACAAGTTCCTACGAATTTAGGTTTCAGTTACACTTCATCACGAAATCAGTTTTGGAAGTTATGAATTCTGATACACAATTTACTTAGAAGTATTTTGACCTGTCAATATTCAAATAAATAGTATTTTGATTAAATATACATTAATATTGGAAATTGAAATTATTGTTATTTCTTCATTTTACATTGTAAATGCACGAAAAGTATTTAAAAATATATTTCGCTCTACTTGAACTATCTTCATCCCTACCCACAAGCCGCGCCACGGTATCATTTTGAAGCGACACCTGGTCTTGTGCACTGAGCCTATATACCTGTATTCCTTTTTTTTATTTTATTTAGTGTACCTAATGCTTGTAATTTCCATTTTATTTGGTATACTTGGTGTATTTATATACAAATTTTAAAATTACCTGGTAATCGTGTTAAAATTACCACCTGAATGTGTTAGCTCTACAAGATCTAAGCGTGTGGTCTTCCTTGTATTACTATTTATTAATTTCAACTTGCATTTACAGGAAGCAACCCTTAAGCATGAAATGGTTTCATCACTTGAAAAACCTCTAAATTCGTCCTGTAATTTGATTTCCCGTCATGAAGGGCGTCAGAAAAATTCGATTGATTCATTACTCACCACCTTAACAAAAACATTAGTCTTCCGCTGACTTAGCTCAGGATCAGAATCAGCAGGAATTTGACAGTTTTTTTTTCTCCACTGGTCTCTGTCTGTGGAAAAGTTTTATAAATCTGAAAATCGTTTGTATTCGTGTAATCAGTAGATACCGCTACCATTTATTATCGCTAACTGACAATCCAGCATTACTCATTTTTGTTCAATAATACTGTTTCTGCTCCCTGTGTGGAGTATATTTATATCGAAAGTATGAATCAGGAAGTGTTTAAAAAGTCTAAATGGTATCTGTGAGCTCACCTTTCCCAGATTTTGAAAGTATTCCCTAATGCAACGTCAGTGTGCTGTTCATCTGCATTATATCAAAAGTATGAAGCATTACGTCCACCCGAAAAAGAAATCTGCATGTGAGCCGAAGACCGAAGAACCAATGCAATTTAGCCCAAGACCAAAGACTGCAACCTACCCGAAGACCGAAGACTCTTCGCCTGGCTGCAATCCAGCCGAAGAAAAGCCATACAAGTTAGCCGAACCCCGACGTTCTCCTGCAACCTGACCGAATAGCTTCGGTACAAGCTACCCAAAGACCTTCGTCAGAAGCTGCAACCCACGCAAAGACAAAAGTTTTATTAAATGGCTCAATCATTTTTTGGAACAGAAAACACGTGAGTTATTATTAAAAAATAAAGATAATCATCAATAAAATTATAATGCAGTAAATTTTTAAGGCTTTTCATGTTGTTTGCATTAATTATGCCAGTTAAATATAGAAATTTAAATGGTCTGCATTGATTTGTGTACAGATGATTTTTGGGGCATGTAAACTCTTCTTGGTCGTTGTTTGCCCATTAAGTTGATATAACCTCGGAGTGTAAGTTCATGATATGGTGTATAAAAATCATTAAAATGACTACCGCAGCATTGTGAATTGTGAAAGTCTCAAACCGTCGGTCGTTGAACTACACCTAAACATTTAATTGCAGGCATATACTAATGCATACCGAGGGAGGCAAGTGGGCTCAGTGGTGCACGGTGCACGTCGAGATACGGGCTGTCGATGAGTGAAAAGCATATGTAGTAATACATTTTGCATACGAGATACCCTAATCCACTTGTCTTCGCGGAGCAGTTTTTTCTGCAGTCTCTCTATATGAGCTGAGAGGAGGGGAAGTAGAGCTACAGTTTGGGATGGACAAGGAAGTAAGAAGAGGCTACATGGCGAGCGACTACGGAGATCTGTGAACAGGGGCATGTACTTCTAGTATGTGAGCACCCTGACCGTGACAGAGCCGAGTCTTAATAGAGGGAGAGTCCTTTAAACTCAAAGTGGTACGTCTGCTAGAACTTGTACCATCCCTATACTGTATCCTCTCTTCCTCAAGTCGATTGCACTGACGGAGGACGTACCATAGAAAATCTGTTTCATATAAGGTAGGCAGGTGTAGAGGTGACATGGAGTCCGCTTTGGCTATGACTTGATACACCATAGAGAATGAGGATACTCCGAGCACCATGGCCTGGGTAAATAACCAGTTGAACTGTCTCCTTAACCAGGAGCTAAAACCAGGGATCTCAAAGAGCGCGACATTTAAGATAGTCTGTAATCAATAGGTATAACTTCCCAAGTAAAAGTTAAGTATAATTTACACCGCAAAAACTCAAAGAGTACACTCAGACTTGTCTGTATAGTGTACCTCTGAAGAGTAAGCGGGAAAGTAAATTGTTTAGAAGTGTGTATAGGCTTCTAGCCTGCAAGCACGATACTTCAAACATACATACATACATACATACTAATGCATACCGTAAAGCTTCTCATTACTCAAAGAGGAGCTACATTAAATTGCAGGCATATAGTAATGCATATTGTTAAGCTTCTGACACAGTTAACTGGAGCCATGTCTAAAATCAGAAAAGGGAGCTTTCCAAAAATCAATCCTGAACTATACTATTTTGTCTTTTCGCTGACCTTGCTAAGGATTTAATACAAATTCCTGTATGTACTTTATGCGGTCCTATATCATACTGGTGGCAACCAGATATAGTTTAACTGTTAAAGGTAGGCGAGGCGTTACAGGCATCTAGCAGCACCGTCAGTACCAATAGGCGGAGCCTTTAGAGCTGTATACCTCGTTCACCATTTCTATATGATGAGCCTATCCTTATGGCGAGGGTCATATCGTGCAAACTGGAAAGCGTCAGGCTTAGAGGCGAGTGAGAACGCATATGCTCAACATTTGAAAGAGAGAGAATGGCGACAGAGGGCATTCCCTCCTGGAAGCACACGATGCATCCACCCCTGGAGAGTCAACAAATTACGTCTGTTAATCGCATTACTCAACGCTGCCCCCATTTCCCCATCAACCCTCTACCGATCACACGCCCTTCACTAGCCTTCCCCCTCCACTCCCAACCTCAGCTACGGGACCACACAGTAGACTGCCTCACCGCGAGAGCTTGGTATTAGAAAAATGTCACTACAACATGCAAGCACGTGCATTTGATTCTTGACTCCCTCTATTTCTTTGCTTTCCATTGGCACACAAGACTACCTTGCCCCCCTTTACTTCCATAAAGGGCTTATATATGGCGGAAGAGCCTCCATAAATGACGTCTTTTGTGAATGGTGCAATTTATAAAATTATTAAGCTACCCAGGAAAATCAGGACGTTGGCATAATGCTGGGATCATACCGGCAATGCCGGGAACGTGTTTGCCGTTAATATGCGTGCTGCCCGACACTTTCCCAGTACTGGCATAGTGTCGGAAATCATTCATTGGTACGACGCTGACTTCCCAGCATTTCCCCCAGTACTGGCATAATGTCGGCAATCATTCATCGGTGCGACGCTGACACCCCAGCATTGCCCCAGAACCAAAAATGTTTACAACGGCTGCGTGATACTGGGCCAGTACCGGCGGGTGCACATAGAATCATTATCGGCATCATTCAGGCATTCTCGTACATGGCCATTATTGAAATCATGTATGGGAAGCCTGGTCATGATGCTGGGGAAATGTGCGGACAGTTTACTGAAGTTTCTTAAGTCCTACTATGCAATCTCAGTCTACGTGAACACGCCGAGCTGGTCACATACACGTTAACACCAGCTGAACTCGGAAAAAATTTCTATCTCAAATAAGAAATAAAGTTACAAACTGTACAACTTTAAGTCTTTTACTTTTAAGTAGTTGCCTTGGTAATTAAGTAAGAAAGTAATTTGCTAAATATAGCTGTGAACCTGTGGACTAGTTACTATTTAATATGCAAAAATAATTACACCGCACATGTGTTCACGAAATTACGATTTTACTGAATAACAACGACAACTACTTGTAATTTTAAGACCTCTATTACTGTTATTACTGTTTTTGTGTTCTGGATTAGGTTCTTCGACTTAACCATAGTAATTGAAGTGATTCTATTAAACATCAGAGAACCTGAAACTTACATAAATGAAACCCCATATAGTGTGTTTGAAATTTTTGAAGTGTGGTCGGAAATATTGACTTTGAAAAGCCATTCCTTCGATCGTGCACACTTGGCTATATGTAATTTTCTAGTGTTAATTAGCATTTCAAGTGCGAGTTATTTAATCTTGACTAATATGTACGTAAAAATCCCAATGTTTTTAAGATAAAGTGTTTTAAAGCGATGTTTCTACGATACTATAGGATAAGATAGGCATTTCGATCGAAGGTTCAACTAGAGTGCGGTACGAGTTTAGTCTTCAGCTAGGATGGATGTTGATGACAATGGATGATACAAAATGAATGATTTTTAATAATGTAATTACGCAGTAAATACGCATCATGGCATAATGCATCGCATACAGCATAAAAACAATAAAGGGATAATGTAGTTTGCACGGTAAAGCGCCTACGTCCAGCCGCTATGCTGCCGGCATTGGCCCGGTATTGCATGTACGCCAAATGCATGATGGCATTGCACCGGTTCGACACACAGTTTTGACGCATTGGGCCAGCATAACGCCGTTGGACAAACTACACATTTAGCCGACATGAGGAGTCCGGCACAAGCCCAGTACGGGGCCAGCATTTCTGTTTTTCCTGGGTATATTTAACTAGATGCTACGCTCATTCGTATATGGCTGATTGATTGTAGGGGAGCTTCCATAAATGTTATATCATCTTTTAGCGTAACATAAATTGTCTTGCGCATTTGTTGAAGCTCAGCATCTACTTCGGGCCCGCCCCCGGTCGACAAATCCGGCGCGAAGCGCCGGATTTTTTATTTAACCAAACAGTCCTACGCGTATTGTAGTAGTACAATAAGGCATCAACACGCAGTATTGTTTGACTGTAGAAAAATAATGTAAGCAATAAGAGCCCCATCTGCTACTGTATTAGGGAACGTGCAAGTAATACGTAACACAAAAATGCAGATGTTTTACCCACCAACCACCCTTTGTAACCCAAACGTAACGGTGTGGCTGACATCCAACCACCATTTTGTAACGCTGATCATATACTGTTATAACTTATTCGAAACGATTGAAAAATAGAATGCATTGTTTTATGGATCGAATACGAAAACTATTATGAATGTACTACTTAAAAAAAATAAAAACAAAATGTACTGCAGTTTTTCAAATTCAAACCAAAGAAAATTTTTGTTGTAATTTAACACTGAAACTAAATATCGTCTATGAGAATCAATCTCACAATGAAACTGCGCCAAGTGGTACACCCAGAATTCAAAATCACACATTTTAAAAAATTAAGCTACTATGACTATTAATAGACATCCCTTACGTAACTCGACTGCATTTTGCGTCGCTTGGTCACAGAGCCCCGCCAAAGTTTCAAAAAATTCAAATGTTAATATTTTGCTACGCTAATGCTTCTAAAGTTCTCATCTGATCGTGATGAAATGTGTATTTTTCTGATCCTTAGGCTGTTTTAAAAAAAAATTTCAGAACTTTCACAAATTCGAAAATTTTCATTCGAAACCTGGGTGTACCATTTGGCGTGGTTCCCTTGTCAGTAACTGACCTTAACTATGTCGATG
Source organism: Dicyrtomina minuta (assembly GCA_949802685.1). Classification (NCBI taxonomy): domain Eukaryota; kingdom Metazoa; phylum Arthropoda; class Collembola; order Symphypleona; family Dicyrtomidae; genus Dicyrtomina; species Dicyrtomina minuta. The sequence goes on along the minus strand of OX461808.1, from coordinate 170,464,849 downwards.
GAAAATATGTAAAAATTTTATGTCGCGCTCACACTCATGAGCGGGTTGCGGATTTTACTACACTCGCACTCACCAAATGAGTGCACACAATTTAAATCTGCTTTCGCACTGATCACTCGAACTCACGCTAAAGGTGGCTATCCGCTCTAGTTGACGCGCATGTGACAACACAGAAAATTTATGTTACGGCATAGAGAAATACTGGTGTGTACTTCTTACACTCACATTTAAGGCGCCAAAGTCATATCAGTGACACCAAACAAAATTGACAATATTTGTCACTCCGACTTCCTGAGTTTTTGTATTTAGAATAATTGCCAAGTTCAAATGTAATTTAAATCAACAACAGTAGCTTTTAAGTTGCAACGTTTCTTGATTAATGATCAACTAATGTAAATGATGTACCGTAATGATCAAAATGGATCCCGGGTCTCAAATAGATCCCGGGTCTCTAATAGATCCCGGGTCTAGGACGAAGTTTGAAATAGATCCCGGGTCTCTAATAGATCCCGGGGGGTCTCCAATAGATCCTGGGTCTCTATTAGTTCCCGGGTCTCCAATAGATCCCGGGTCTCTAATATATCCCGGGGTCTCTGATACATCCCGGGTGTCTCTAATAGATCATATGGCGACATATGGGATGGTCTCTAATAGAACCCGGGGGTATCACTAATAAATCATATGCCAACATATGGGATGGTCTCTAATAGATCCCGGGTCTCTAATAGATCCCGGGGTCTCTAATAGAACCCGGGTCACCAATAGATCCCGGGGTCTCTAATACATCCCGGGTCTCGGAAAAAGTTTAAAATAGATCCCGGGTCTCCAATAGATCCCGGGTCTCTATTAGATCCCGGGTCCATGGCAAAGTTTCACGTATATCCCCCCGGAATCTATTTGGATCATTACGGTACGTCATTAAATTGAAATTTTATTTTTCGAGATAGGAGAATTTTAATGTTTATTTATTAATGTTACATGATTTCTCCGTTTCGTTAATAATCCATTACTTAAGCTACCTAAGTGGTAACTTGTTATTATGATAATGTAAAATGTCCTTAGTTGTGTATCATTTTTATTTAATAATTTATTTCAATATAAGTTACGTTATGTATGATTCATTGTTAAAGCTAAAGATAAATTTTGCATAGCTTGACCACACTTATCTACTTTTTTTTACATATTTCATGAGTAATTAAATGATTTCTTAGAAATTCGTCGTTATTTGCTTAAAAAATGTAATAAAAGAGTGAATTAATAAATTATTTCGAATAGGACCATCACCGTTATGTCAATATGTTATCATTTTTTGCTTAATTCCTTCATGCCTGTCACTCTTAATTCGTTTATCGTGCTTTTGAAAGTATAAACGTACAAGCATAAGGCCCGCCGACTATGGCGGAATACCGCCTCATCTGGACACTGACCCCAGTTACTCACTGTCAACCGAATTCAACGTGTCTAAGGTAGGTCCAAAATGAGGTAATAATGTTGTCATCGGGTGTGGTTTCAATTAAAGACAGTAATATTTCATAACAATAATTCATTGAAATATCCATGCGTATAAAGTCGTTATATTTTGCCATAGCGCAAATTGCATTTAAACGCATACATTTTCAAACTGGTGGTACTATTTGCAAATGCTAAAGTAGTTCTAGCCTTTAAAAATCTCAAACCTGTAAATTTTAAAAAATCGTGAATCTGACGTATATAGGAAACTTGTTGCAGCGCTCAAAATCTAACATTGTAGTGTCTGTGAATTAGGTTTAAAGGCTTTGATTTTCAAACTAGTGGAAGCAATCAAAAGAGTTTTGTTAGTTCTAGCGTTGCATAATTCTAAAACTGGAAATTTCTAAAAAACCTAAAGTTGACTTACTTCAAGATTTTGTTGCAAGGCTCATATTGCAACATTGTAGTGTCTGTTAATTAAGTTTAAAGACTTTAATTTTCAAACTAGTGGAAGCAATCAAAAGAGTTTTGTTAGTTCTAGCGTTGCATAATTCTAAAACTGGAAATTTCTAAAAAACCTAAAGTTGACTTACTTCAAGATTTTGTTGCAAGGCTCATATTGCAACATTGTAGTGTCTGTTAATTAAGTTTAAAGACTTTAATTTTCAAACTAGTGGTAGCAATCAAAAGAGCTTTGTTATTTCTAGCGTTGCTAAATTTTACAACTGAAAATTTCAAAAAAACGTGGAGTTGACGTACTTTGAGATTTGGTTGCAGTACTCAAATTGTCCAAAAAATTTGAAAAAATTGAAAAATGACCAAAGTTTTAAGTCGACCTATTACACAAATTATCTCAGGACTCCGTGCGAATTTTGAAATTCTGATTGCAGATTCAGAATCACCAGAGTCATATCTCCCTGAGAGACGACGAGTTTAAAAAAATACGCCATTTTGAAAAATGTCCAAAGTTTTGAGTTGACCTATTACACGAATTATCTCAGGACTCCGTGCGAATTTTTAAAACATGATTGCAGATTCAGAATCACCAGAGTTTATATCTCACTGAGAGACGACGAGTTTAAAAAAAAGTCGCCATTTTGAAAAATGTCTAAAGTTTTGAGTCGACCTATTACACGAATTATCTCAGGACTCCGTGCGAATTTTAAAAATATGATTGCAAATTTGGAATCACCAGAGTCATATCTTCCTGAGAGACGACGAGTTTAAAAAATGTCGCCATTTTGAAAAATGTCTAAAGTTTTGAGTCGACCTATTGCACGAATTATCTCAGGACTCCGTGCGAATTTAAATATATGATTGCAGATTTAGAATAACCAGAGTCATATCTTTCTGAGAGACGACGAGTTTAAAAAAAAGTCGCCATTTTGAAAAATGTCTAAAGTTTTGAGTCGACCTATTACACGAATTATCTCAGGACTCCGTGCGAATTTTAAAAATATGGTTGCAGATTCAGAATTATTAGAGTTATATCTCACTGAAAGAGTACAAGTTTAAAAAAAAGTCGCCTTTTTGAAAAATGTCCAAAGTTTTGAGTCAACCTATTACACCAATTATCTCATAACTCCGTGCGAATTTCGAAAATATGATTGCAGATTCAGAATCACCAGAGTCATATCTTCCCGAGAGACGACGAGTTTAAAAAATGTCGCCATTTTGAAAAATGTCTAAAGTTTTGAGTCGACCTATTACACGAATTATCTCAGGACGCCGTGCGAATTTTGAAATTCTGATTGCAGATTCAGAATCCCCAGGGTCATATCTCCCTGAGAGACGACAAGTTTAAAGACAAGTCGCCATTTTGAAAAAGGTCCAAAGTTTTGAGTCGACCTATTACTTATCTGTATTAAAATTCATGATTTTTCGATCTGTTTCGAATTGATGACTCCAATATACCACTTCGTTATACCCCTTGGTTTTCAGGTAATTTGTTGTTTTACATTGGTATGTGATTGTAATCTTCATCCAAGTATGTTTTGTAGTCGTAAAATATATTATTTTTACTACGATATTTAGGTTTTTAAAACCTGTAAAACATTATTGTTTTTAAAGTAGGGTTGACTGATTAAAAAATTTTGTTGCTGGGCTCAAAGTTCAACTTTGTAATGTCTGTAAATTGCGTTTAAACGCAAAAGTGTTTAATAGTGGTACTATACGCAAGCGCTTAGGCAGTTTTAGCGTCAAAAAATGTCAAAAATTTAAATTTTAAAATATCGTAGGGTTGACGTACATGAAAAATTTGTAGCAGGGCTTACAAACTAAATAAGGGTCGAAAAAAACAAGGCGAATGAAGAAGGCAATGATTAAAAAAGTAGTGAGACGCAATTATGGCTTTAGATAAATGTTTGACGTATTTATTGTCGGACATAGGTTATCAAAGTTAAGCAATAGTTAAATCATAGCACTACAGTTACTGTCGTTTTTGTTGCGCCATATTATTAATTTGTCTGTACATAGAACGAAGGTTAATATTGCTAAACTAATTTATCTACGTCCTGACTCTTAGATAACAATCTTTACACAAGTTGAACGGCAGTTTGCTAAAAGCTTAATGCACGTTATGCAATGCTTGAATGATTTTTATGCAAACTATAAAACTTACTTTTATAGCTTGGCATCTTACAGTTACAGAGTTTATCATATAGCTTCACCACATTTCACTATATAGGATTTAATCAGAGTTCCGATCTAACTGCCATACAGTATGGACGTGTCTGTTTATAGCTAACGACTAAAATTGTAATAACTGTGATTAAAAAACTTGCTACCATATAATATTTAACATCATTAGGTGCGCAAAATTTTTACGTGGTTAGTAAAATTACATACGGATACAAAATGTTATACGTTTAACACGAAAACTACAAAATAACTTAAAATTGTTCTAAAAATGTGAAGTTATATTTATTATTGGCGAATAGAAAATAATTAACACAAAGCAGTGCATACAAATAGTATTGGCTACAGTCTCGCATGCCTAGGAAAGGAAATAAAAGCAAGCTTAGCTTGTCTGAACGATTAGCAATAATAAAAAGCAATAAAACTCAGTTAAGTCGTCAAAGCTCATCCACAGACAAAATAGCAACATCAGCAGCAGCACTTAATGCAGACCAAAGCAATATGTCATCTACTGCAGAAATTTCACTGGAGTTGATTCTAAAAGTAATTAATAAAAATCACAGCAGTGTAGTATCTCAGTTAAATAAACTGACAGAAAATATGGACGAAATACCAAAACTCAAAGCTACAGTTGAAACCCTAAACCGACATATTGAAACTGTGCATCAAAGAATAATCAGAAAAGATGTTATGATTTTTAATCTCAAGGAGAATAATCATGAAACTGCAATACAAACAGAAGCTCTAGTTAAACAACTGTTTTTAAAACTGAAGAAAGGCGAAATAGAAATTGACACCGTGCGCAGGATTAGACGGCCTAAGCAAAACCATGCAAGTCCCATAGAAGTTCAACTTTTGAGAACCAAAGACAAACATACAATACTGAAAAACAAAAAATTGCTACAAAGCAACACTGAAACTAAACACATCAGCATCGCACATGCTCTAACACCAAACGAACGTCGAATTAAGGAACACTTGCTGCGAATTGCCTCCACACAAAAGGAACGAAACCGAAATATCAGATTTCGTATTCAAAACTCAATACTACATGTGGATGACAACGGCCAAATTACTGCATTCAGACTAAATGGAAATGACGAAGCAGTGGAACTACCACGACAAGAATTTTGAGTCATCAAATTCTATAATCTACAGTAACGAGTAAGGAAATGAAGTCCTCATCATAGAATTGTATTTCTCTACTATGCGTAAGCTATTTGTATAATATGTTAGTATAGTAAAGTTTTAAAAATCACTCTATAATGAAATACTATACCCGTAATGCATAACGTTGAGCATTATACAGGAACTATACATTGTTAAATATAGTCTTATAGATAGCCATCTAGTTACTATTTAGATTATTCTACAACATGAACGTACAATAATTTTGTCTAAAATATTATGGAAAAAAAATACATGATTATTACTGCACTCAAAGAAAATTATTGACTACAATAAAACGCAAGCGTACATATAAAGAATAGAAGCATATGTAATAAATGAAATAGAAATAACTGTAATATTGTAACACCACTTTTAACAAGGCAAAATGAATTATGTAAACTATGACACAATAGGTCGGAACTCCAACTCCAAATACATTTGCCATATAAAATAATATTGACTTTGAAAAATAAAAGGGCAATGGGACAAGTCCCAAGAGCCTATAGATATTGAAAACTATAGGATTTAATCATACATCAACGATACTTGCCCAGGCAATGCTAAAACTTACTTTGTTTGAACTATTTAAAGTAAAGTATAAAATGGTTGAGTATCTGGTATTAAAAATATAATCTAACTAATAAGAAATATTGGCAACGTAGACCAAAGGCTTTGCTTAGTGTAGATGCTAGTTCTGACTTCTTCTTGGAAGCAAAAGCATCATTCTAAGATATCTGCAACAAAAATATATTTTGTGTTTAGTTCACTATACATCAAAATGATAATAAAGCAATTAATAATACTATTGGTATTGTTCTACCACTATGAAACTAGCGAATGCGGTAATCCTAGTGTAAAAAGTGCAAAATCAAAAGGAAAACCACTTCACAGACATGGAAGTTGTGAGATTGTAATTAACAAAATTTTATTCAGTTCAAAAAGACAAAGTTTTGTTGAAATCGCTAAATTTTGTAGTGCTATGTCTGATAAAAATTCAAACAAAGATCTCAGCGGATATGCAATTTTGATTTACTAGAAAATTGGAAACAATTTCCAATGCATTCAATAAACTAAATTAAAAAACAAAATTTTAAAATCCCCATGTATAAATATTAAATTGAATTTTTGTAAATTATATTTAAACAATATATTGCACTCTGGAACTATTTTAAATTAATATTTGCAAGTTTATGAGCAGAATCGCAACCTTCAGTTCTATTACCGGAACCTCTAAATCCTTCTTCACATGGTTATCTATTTTAAGTTGAAATATGATCTGTTTAGCATAAAAATACTAGCGTTGTTACACTATTATTATTTTATAGCATCTATGGACATGAAGGTTGTACGAGAGAGATAGAACGTGAATATTTATTTACAACTGGCGCTACTATTGCGCTTGCCATAAAGACACAGTAAGAACAAAACACATCATTTACAAGTTTAGTATGATATTTAAAAAGTATAAAGTAACATTATTTTAAAACAGCTAATTTAAAATTAACTATGAGTCAGATTCATATTATATAAATGATTATGAGCAATTCGGCAGGATCCTTGAATTGTGGCAACAACTATTTCTTCAATCATTTTTGATGGAAGGTGTAAATCTTTACGAAATGATTTGAAAAAGCCAGTTATAGTACCCCTAGCTCCAACAAGAAGTCCAACCACTTCCAACTTCTTCAATTGGTATTTGTCAAGAAAGTAAGGAATGCAAGGATTGTAATGAGCCTGCTTTTCAATATTCACTTCTTCTGCTTGACTAGACGACTGTTCCATACGTATAGTCGGATCAAGAATGTATCCCGCCTTTAGTTCCTTACGCCAGCATATTATATCCACTTTTTTTGAAGCTCCATCAGGCACTTCCTCATATACAACCCAGCCAAGTGTTCTTAAATGATTTGCGATAATAGTACGAACTTCATGATGTCTGCTGGTCCTCAGTTAACTTCCCACATGACATTTCCCCAGAACATGAGCGAGGGTTTCTTTCTCCTTGCAGTGTCTACAAAGGGATGATTCTAGAGAACGACCTGGAATAGCTTTAACCGGGTAAACATTAGCTGACATTTTTAAAGCATTTAACCACTCAGAAGATGTTAAACCACATTTGTCAATGATGATTTTATTTCCATATGGACAATCTTTATACATTGCGACACCTTGTCCCCGAAGTGTAAATGAGCACCATTGATCATATTCTTGATCCCGCAAAATGTTCCGTAGAATTTTGCTAGGCTTGGTTTTGGGACACGAATCGAACTTTGCTTGCACCTCATCTCCATTTAACTGCAGAGCTGAAATACAACTTTCCATTTCAGACTGTAAATCTTTAACAAATGGTATAAATGGATCATTGCAACTTAGAAGGACAACACAGATGTTATAATGTTGAATAAATGCCTCCCAAGTGCTTTTCATGATTTGCAGACCCCTACACTTTTTAGAGGTGTATAATATTGCATTAGGTGAGTCATGAGGGATAGCAAGAATATCTTTTACTGCATTACGAATAATCTTGTCCAAGTCTTCTAAAAATTTCTTAGGTAATTTGTTCAACGGTGCTGTTTGTAATGAGTTGGTAAGGCACGGCCATAAATATTGATTAATTATAGCTATTTTTTGATTTGGAAATAGCATTAGGGTCCCAACTAGGTTTTGCAAGTCTTTGGTAAAGTTTTTAATTGTTGATGTAGGATCAAAGGATATTTCATTATTGAAATTGACGCCCAGATACCCCACAGTTTCTCCTTTTTTAATGGCATCGATGACATTCCTGTCATCTACAACTAGTGGATCTTCACAAATCTTACCTTTCACAATATTTATTACCTTGCACTTTTGAATATTAATTTCATACCCCACTTTATTGAAATTTGCAATAGCGATTTTTGTCAACTCACGGGCACCTTGAACAGAACCAGATACTAATGCAACGTCATCCGCAAAGCCCCTTCCAGCTACATTAGGCACATCGTTGTGCAAATAAAACCTGTATGCGTCACTAATTCCTCGCTCATTTAGTTCTTTAAGGACATGATCAATGGAAATATTGAACAGTTGTGGAGAAAGAGGGGAACCTTGAAAAACGCCTTTTTTAACGAGTATAGGTTGCGACATACTTTTGGTAGTTTGGATTTGAGCTACATTTTCCCCTATTAGACATAGAATCAAAGTTCGAAGTTTTGATGGAAACAGCTTAGCATTCAACATATAAGATGTATGAGTATGGGACGTCTCCTCAAAAGCTTTACTAACATCAAGAAATACTATACAGCAATCAATTTTTTCACGTTTTGCTTTTTGAAGGCAACCATTTACTATAGAAGTGTTAATAAAGGTTCCTGGACATTTGGAAAACCTGACTTGGTTATCATTGATGGTAACATGAGTCTGCAATCGACGGTCCAAAACACGTTCTATAATTCTTCTAAGAATGGAGCGTATGGAAATTGGTCTCCAATTGCCTACATCAGACTTATCTCCTTTTTTGTGTATAAGAATAGTCCGCGCTTTACGAAAGCATTCTGGCACTATAGTCCAAGTCTCCATAATTGTACCAATCAAAGCAATAGTCTTGAAGCAGCCAATGTCTTTCACACTTCGAATTGCCACACCATCTAAACCACTGGAAGAGTCCGAATTAATACCTTGTACAGCTTGCTTTACTTCACCTAATTCCACATTGATAGGATTCATCAAGGTCAATTTGCTGCTTATCAGAATACTCATTATTATAATTTTTAAGAATTGAATTATTGGCAACACCCCATCTAGCGTTGTATGACTCATATAAAGATTCCAGTGGAATACTGCAGCTACTTGAAGCAAAAGATGACTTAAGCAACATTCTGACAGCCTTACGTCTGGAGTACCGATACAAGTGCTGAAGTAACTCAAAATTAAATTTTTTTAACGTTTATCTCTATCCCGCTTTAAAGATCTTTGTGGATTCGATGTTTTAGAAAACTCTTTCTGCGAATTAACAAATGTTTCTCGTCTTTTACGCGCTTCGAATTGCTTCTTTGCTGGGTGCTTAGGACCTGGAAGAATATCTTTAGATTCCTTAATTGTACCATCAAATCAGAAAAGTCATTCCTACTGTGTCTTGTCACTACCATTATTTCAAATTTTTCATCAAGGACCGCAATCTTACTTTTAATTAGTTTCATTTTGTCGGATTCGGCAATACTTACTTCGTCAGCGACGTCATTGTCACTACCAGGTTGATATGAGTGAACAATTAATTCCTGGTACTCCTTAGGATGCGCTTTACTCATGTGAATATTAACGCTCTTGTACAGCTTTGTGCATACAGGACAAGGTTCAAGATTGTCATCAGTGGTTGATGTGGTGACTGATGTATCAACTGTTAGTTTCTTCTTTCTTTTATTTTTCGCCATTTAAATTAAAATTTTCAAAACTTTTCAAACAACTCTACTAAACTTTCTGACAATAAAAATTAAGTTAATTCAAAAAACATTAATTCAGCACTTCAACCAATAACAATACGTTTGGTTTTAGACTCCGCCTACTAAAATTTAAATTTTTGAATATTAAAATATTAATTTAAAATTGGATATGAGCAATCTGAACTGAATTCCACTCACAAAATAAAAAAGTAGCGACGGTTCTTGTCACCGAAGAGCAATCAAAATAAGCGTCCGACCTGAACGAGTTAAAAAAATGTCTGTACACACCAACTGAAGCATTCAAGGTAAACTAACTTAGATTTCAAAAATTTTAGATCAAAAAATTTTACTAAAACTATTGCCTAAGCTATCATGTAAAAAACTTTTGTAGGCAAATCACAGCAACGAGAAGATAGATTTCTAGTTAGCCAACAAAATGCAAATAGAGTTCCTGAGTCAAATATCCAGCTGCATTCAAATTTGGAAATTTCTCCACAGATATATGTTTTTAGCGTCAGGCCAAAACGAAAAATTTATAAAACTCAATCAAATGCAAAAATGTTTTATTCAGTAGATTTTCCCAGCTTAGCGTACTTTACTGAAGGTTCAGTTATTGCTTTACTATTGCACATTCACTTTAGGCAAGAAAAAGGAAAGCTTTCATGTACAGTTGGTGAAACTATAACTGACTTGGAAATAGCTAAGTCACAAAAGTGGCTGTACGATATTGTAGTAATCTTGACTGAAAAAAACTTTGAAAACTCTAACAATCTGAAAAACTTTATAGAAATATTAGATCCAGAAATTAATTCAAGTGACATGTTAAGAAATTTAATTATTCCTCACATTCAGTATGATGTTAGTAGTGGAATAGAATATAGCTACAGTAGATGCGATAACGTTTCAAAGCCTAGAGTCTCAGACGGATTTAAGCTGCAGCATGCTACTGAAAACAACCCAAATGTCTGCAAGAATAGTGCCCTATTTCTCTTACGTCCTACGTGCAATCACTCATTTACATTTACTAGCTCTAATTTTAGGCCTACAAGTAACAAGCTTATGCTAAACCTAGTCGCACCACTTGAATTGTACAAGAAAAATGACAAAGTTATGAACCAAAACTCCAAACAACTAGCTGCAAAACTTTTAAACGTTGGAACGGCTAGTATTTACAGAGCAGAAACAAAATTTCAGCGCAATGAGATTGAGTTATCTCCAAAAAAGAAAAAGAGAACTTCTGAAATTCTTGAATTTATAAATGACAATAACAGAAGTGAGATTTAAAAAGTTTTACTGCTTTAAACAATGAATCTTAAGTTAAATAAATTCTATATGCACTAAATATGTATTACAAAATGATTTGACTAACAAAAACCTCTTTAAGAGTTATTACGACGCATAATTACGGACTTCTACGGCATGAACCGTGTTTCAACCGTGCCAATGCTTCATTCAAAGTTTATGAAAGAAGCAAGACTTCGCTAACTTCAAATTGCAGAGCAGCAAGGGCCAGTGCAAGAAGTTGGCAAGCATGACAACTATTTCAATGCAGCAAGGAAACGTTTCGACTTCTACTACACAAGGAAGTGGCGGTAGTAAAAATTACCTAACACTTATGTATGTGAGCAAATACAAATAAAAACTTATTAAATGTTTTTATGTTGAATGAATATCTGTAGGCTGGGCTATAAGTTTGGTGCACTAAACCACAGGTAAGGCATATATGCTTGAACAATATTATTGAATTGATTTTATGTATCAACCCTCAGTTAAATTACAGGTACAGTGTCCTGTTCAGCCCTGAAAAAGTCCGATAGAGGCAACGATATCTTAGACGAATACAATAAATTCGCAAAACAGGGGAAAAAGAAATAATCTATCTTGACAAAACCTGGGCAAGGAATAATAATAATAATTAATTTTTATAATTCTTATACAAAGAACATTTAGACTTGCAACTTATTTGCTTTTAATAAACAGTGGGACCCAAATCTACCTCCAAAAAACGGGTGGATACTCAAGACTTGCAATGACACCCTGGAAAAAAAAGAATTTTCATTCAAAACAGTAAAGCCTGGAAGAAGACCTAGGTATGATGCATGGTATTTACATAAAACAACTGATATGGGGGTAAAAGTAAATATTTAATAAGTACCTTAAGTTAAACTTGATTTATAGATTAATCATCTTAGCAGCAGGCAATGGAAAGTTTGGATTTTTACCAGGGTCAAGCCGAGTTTGGTCGATTGCAACTTAAGACGCAGATAAAGTAATTTTTACAAATAATGTTCAACGTTATTTACTATTTCAAAATAACTGACAGCATGGTTTTATAGGACTTCCATGGAAATGTGAATTCGGATATCTTCGAGGCATGGTTTGAAGATCTTTTAAATAATATAGAGAAGCTATCTCATAAACGATTTTTGATCGTAATATATAATGCTCAATATCACTCTGTAATTCAAGCCTCTAAACAAACAGCTAGAAAGCAAGAAATTATAGATTTTCTTAGATCAGAAAAAGCCAAAGGTACAGATATTCCTTCAAATTTTGAAACAATGCTTGTTGTGGAGTTAAAAAAGGTCCTTCAAAAAATGAAAAAGGAAAACAACTACTATAAATTAGATGCCCTTACTCGCGAAAACGGACACGAAGTAAATTTAGATGTTAATTCATATATATCAATCATATCAAATAATAGATAAACATATAATAAATATAGATTTAGGTATACATATTTAAGATTCGTATTTGCTGTAATGCATACATTTATATTCATTTAATAAGATTTTGCGTCTTCCCCCGTACAATTGCGACATGTCGCCTATAAAAGAAGTATGGAAGGTAATATTAGTTACGTTTATGTTAAACGTATTACTTGTATAAAATACATTATAATGCCGTTGAGGTACATCGTCAGTTGCAAATTCTACAGGATATAAAATACGAACTTACTCAAGAAAATGAAAACAGTCCTTTCAACTAACAAGTTGAAAGTGCGAAAAAAGCCTTATTGTTTTACAATAAACAGAAGTGGGCCAATCATGAACGGCATATATGGAAAATTGAGGATTCTTACATAGATTCGGATGCTAAATTTTACTCTGCATTAAATAACAACCCAGACATACAAGTTAACGTTAAAGAGCTCAAGAACAACATAATTTCGGTGATATATAATAAAAACTAAACAAAGTAATATAAAATGTTATTTACAGTATAAAGAAGACATAAGAGAAGAAAATGTCGATGACGATGAGGTTAACGATAAAATTGTAGATATCAAATCAGGGGATAACATGGATTCTTCTAGTAATGAACATAATGAAGAGAGTGAGCCTGAAGAAGGCAGAAAAAAGCCTCGCATGTTGTAATAATTTCAAAAATACTTAAGCAGTTACATAGCAAATAATTTACATATACAGTTATAGACTATATGCATGACATAGTTTTAGTTTAGCTACACTTAATCTCCTTTACATTAGTCTACAGGTTTGAATGACAATAGGATAACACTTGTAAGTAGCTCTTATTAGAGGTAAAGAGGCAATAAAAAGTAGCAGTATATCACAAGATGCGAGATTCATATTTCAAGTTGATGAACTGTGCCTGTTCCAGTCGATGAATGCAGGTTACTTTGTGCCTTTACTCTTTGCTCTATCGTCTTTGAGATTATATCACTTTTTAGGCTCTCTTAATTATTCTGACCCGCATACAGCTTTTAACACTACAACTAATTACGTCCTTGCAACAATGGGTTATATTGTCACTTTGCTGTTATTAAGTTAGTTGCTACCCACTTCAAGCGAGGCTAGCATCAACACACTTGGGCGTGCTGCTGAACTTCGTCTGCATTATAATAGTAACCAAGATAAAATTATTTACGTTTTAAGTCTCACAAGGCAAATTCCAAGTAGATCATCACTTTTTTTACCTGTCAGTAAAACTGATTGCAAATTTGAAGTTGTACAATCAACCGTAGACAAGTTTAACAGCATGCAGCTGAATTTAGAGACTCAGATAAATATTTTATCAGGAATCCCAGAAGCTAAAGATGCAGCATCATTTGCAACCAATTCAAATGCAGAGTCAGAAACAATTCAAGGTGTCGTACAGTACAGCACAATGTCAATACACGAAGTACTACATACCCGTTTACCCTCCGTACAAGAACTTATTTCACTCTCTCCAGGACAATTTGTGTTTAGCGCAACGGACGTAATTATTGGTAAGTTTATTTTATGTAGAACAAACTACAACGATATTATAATTTTATTGTGCCTAATGGACTTATGTTGAGGTTTTTCTATTGTTGAGACATTGGTTTAAACTGCTGTTTTAATGTTTGTTTATAGGAATTAAATGGGGTTACCAGGTCAATTTTGTATTCGAAATGGAATCAACGGGTAACTATACACAAGATGTTCAAGAAATAGACCTTTCTATAAAAAGTGTTGCTGCAGCCATCAATGCTAAAGCTGAATTCAAAATGGAAAACCGGAGCAGTGCACAAACAACAACCTTTAAAATTCATTCTTATGGGGACATGAAACTACCTTTCATTCCACAGTCCGTGGAAGAAGTATATGATCTGATCAAACAGGTACCAAATTTGCTTAGTAATTCTCCGACAGGAAAAGGAATTCCTCAGTATATACATGTTATTAAAATTGAAGATCTTCAAGCTTTGATTGATTATGACTTGCATGACGAACCATTGCACAAAAATAACACACAGGTTGACAATACTTTGCTTGCTATTGTTCAAAGCGATCTAATGGCGATTTACTGGCAAAAGAATGAAGTAGCTCAGGAACTTGCTTTTCTCAATCATCAAATTATTAAACACTATAATATTTTCAATCGTACTGTTATTAACGCAGCAAAATCTTTACAGTTCAATTTTATAACCACGTTTGATAAATTTAATGGTCATTTTAAACAATGTATGATTGAAGCAAGAACTTGTTATGCAACTCGTGCTGTTGAAATGATTAAATCAAAACGTGACAAGAACAAAAGCAACAAGAAGTTGCTTCAGAAAAACATCTTAAAGTTTTGATCTTCAATTTAATGCTATAATTCAAAAGTTTAATAAAATCTTGTATTTGCAATACAGTAGTTTAAAAAACAATGAAAATAATAATAAATAAGTTTCAAATCAAAAAACTAATATAATATTGTAAAATATAAAATTTTACTATATTTGCTTTTTTTTGTAATATATTTACTTTGAAATACAAAATCGCTATTTTAATTTAGGTATTGCCTTGTTAATTGTAGATGTGATTGCAACAAAACTGCAATAATTTTATTAATAATTTTAGCCACCTAAAATAAAGGTTTACGGAATAGAAACATCTTTTGAGCAGCATTAATAGGCTTAGCAATCACTAATAATGTGCTCAAATTAAGACTGCATTGTTACTTCAGAAAAGTCTGTAGTTTGCGTGTCCAGGCTACTTTCCATAACATGACCAGTCCTAATTTTTTTACGTTGTTTTTTATCGTACCTATATTTTGGATTACCCATACGATACCGGCGAGTCGGCAATCTCCGTTCGTACTATCGCCTTTGCCTTTCTTCGTGGTCGGCGAGGTTTTGCAATGCCTCTTCGTAAAATTTAGCCTCACATGAGTCTTCGTTCTCTTTTTGGATGAGTAGAAGTCTCAAATCGTGGATTAAATTTTGCCTCTTTTTCTTATGCTGCAATTGTGCCCGATCAAGAAGTTGTCGTCCCTTAGTATTACCTGGCTGTGGGAGAAACATTCATTTAATAATTACCATTAATTTGAGCTATTGCTTACATTTTCTTTCATCAATTATGATCAGTATTTAATAAGGAAAATGTGTGATAATGTGGTTAACCTTACAGCTATGATTTTATTCATTGAAATAATCCATTCTTGCATATTGCCGGGCCACCGTTTCACAGCGTTCGGAAGTTCATAGTTTGGAAAAACTGAAATTCAAAATACATTTGTTTTAATGCACCACTTGACATTTCTTCATTTTTGACTAGTAACTTTATATGTTAGTCTTTAAATTCACCTTTTTTGAAGCATTGCAGAATCAAATTAACCTCGCCTTCTTTGTACGGATGACGGCAGGCCAAAATACTCATCATTTTTATAAGTTGTGCGGTCTAGAACCCTAGTGAGTACAAACATAACATTATAAACACTGCATTATTCTGCTGTCTTCTAAATGCAAAACCTGCTATCTCATTACAAAAATCGAAAGGCAGGGCCTAATTAGGAAATCAAATAAATTATGAATTAAATTTATGAAAACCCATGGGTAATTCGAGCACAATCACCAAATATACCCTGGGGGCTAGTACTTATATGCGAATTAAGCTAATTATTTCTCTTTAATGTAATAATTTATAATAGCTGAGTTTCTATACTTAACGAAGTACTGGTTGAACGGAAGGTAAAAATTAACAAACCCGGTTGGCTGCTTTGTTTTTTGTATGGACGATTTTGATTTGATTTTATGACTCACTATAATTAGTAGTATAATTGAGGTTACAAATGACTATTCTCTGATCGCATTACCTAATTATACATGACAAGAGAAAGAAATATATAATTTACAACAATTGTCAGTCCTCCTAAAATTTCTTGGCGATGCGTCTAGGCGTAATGCTCCCCACAAATAGTTGAGAGTCACACTGTTGACTACGCTTAGTTTGGTATCACCTATGTGGAGTTTTTGCCACCAGATGTAACTGTGTGCTTATGAAAAGTCTATAAATTTATTTTATCTGGATACTAACTTAATTTTCTTACTCCACAAGTGCCATTGACTTGGTAATGAGATATCAGACGTAATTATTCTTTAGTTATTTACCCATGCAATAGATTTATTGGAAGCTTTGGTAGTTTCATTTAACAAACGCCTGAATTACATTACATTCTAAAATATTATATCGTTATTAAGCACAAGCCAATTTTAAATAATATTTAATGATTAATTTTCACTTGCGCTCATTTTATTGAAACAAAAACAATTAGAGCAATTTTTTGAAGCTTGGAGCTACTCTTTGGAATAACTTGAAGCATGGCGGAGGATTTTTTAACGTTTGCCGTGTTTTAGACGTGCCCTTCCATTGTTGATAGTCTAGCATAAACTTCGTTTGCTCCTCGTGTCAACCGAGTATTGAGACCCACAACTGGAGTCGAAAAATTTTCTTTTTTCTTATGAAGAATATGTAGCATATCAGGTGTAGGATTCACAACACAAGAAGTGACCATGACACGATATTTATCGGATTAGTAATCGTAAAGTTCTGACGTTACTAGCTATGGCATTCCTAGATTTCCCATCTTTAGTTTTCTGCATTTGTTAATCATTTTAAGTTTGGCTATGCGATTTTTTTCTTAACATTCTGTTTTTGGCCATACCCTTTTCCACAGAGTTTGCAAATATAGATGGACATTCCTCCCCGTTGTCGAAGGACCCAGCAAAGGCTCTCCGCTGCTACTACATTTTCCTGCTTTTTCTTCAACATTAGTAATTTTGAGGATTTTGATTTTAACTTTGAAGCGAGTTTCACCCTGGTCCCCGTCTTCAGCTGTTTGTGATTGTTATTTAGCAGCATCTTTGACGAAGTTCTAACGCTGATATTTTTAGTACTATGAACTTTATTGTTTGAAGTTAGTTTGAATTTGGCAGTTCTTGTCTTAGATTTTAATTTGATTTTTAGGGGTTTATTTTTTCTCACAATTCCAGTTCCTGGAGTCAATGATTTTGTTTCGGTTCCGGTTCCGGGACTTGGTGGATGCTTTTGCTGGGGACAGGGACGGAGACGGGTAGTTCTTGCACTAGTAGATGGAATTATTAGATTGGATTTCGATAGATTTTTAGTTGATTTTATTGACAGTGTTGATTTTTTAGATAAAAATTTTGATCTTTTAAATTATTTTGGAGGATTTTCTCTAGAACCACAACGGTCTTCATGGTACTTGAGATAATTTTTCTAGCAGAATTTCTTTTTGCAGTATCTACGAGTGTAAGCACGCCCTCCCACGTGCATTTGTTCGTGGTCATCGAAATTGGAAACTAGGAATTTGTAACAATAGCAACATTGGGATGCTTTCCGTCCGCTTTTTAGAATTGTTGTCACGATTTTTAAAGTACGCTTCTTGACATGTGAGAATATTCTTTCGCCTGTTGTTGTTGTTCTATTTGTGCCTTCGTTTTCATCATTGCCTTGGGGTTCTATGTCCTTGTGACGGGTCGCATTTCGTTTTAATCTTGACCTGAAATGACCTGAAGCAGGGCTGCTGGCACTGTTAAAGTTTGTTCCAGTTTTTTCAAGATCAGTAATGTCGTCACATTCATTGCTAGCCAGATCGGTCTCTGTTACTCCTTCCGCTTCGGTCTCTGATTCAGTTTCCGCTTCTCCATCTATCTCTGACTCTGTCCATAGTTTTAGCTGCTGCCTTCAAAAATAAGGAGAAGTTCTGTAATTAGTTATTATGTGAGCGGAAGCAAAATTGATAAAAATTAAATAGGTTAGTTAATTATTGTGAACTGCTAGTACCAGGGCCGGATACATAATGCGGCCAGCGCAGGGACAATCCCCCCCGCGCTGCTTGAATTTTCAAAATACATGAAAATGGAACATTTTGCAGTTTTCAAAAATATGAAAAAACAATATTTCGACCGTTCAAAAACATGCAAATAAATTTTTTCTGACATTTCAAAAACATGCAAATAAAAAAAATTTGACACTTTTCTCAAAACATATAAATAGAACATGTTGCACTTTTGTAAAACAAGTATAAAGAACATTTTAATCTTTCCTAAAACATGGAAGTACAACATTTTCCTTTAGAGAGAAAGACAACTTTATTAAAATAAACTTGACACTGTCGTCCAACGACGATAGCCCACAGGACTCAGTATACGATGCATAATTTTGCTACATATAAATTATGTGTATTATTAAAAATATGAATGTAATTTAAAAATTAATTAGTTGGCACAGAAGAATATAAATGATGCACACAAATTTGAACTGATTTCTTCAGAACGGAAATCACTATGTCATCAATCAGCGTACTAGGTAGACAATTGGTTTTCATGAAATTAAGGAAAAATTTTAAAATCGTCCCTCGTGCCCCAATGTACAGTCCTATAACTTGAATATCAGTAAGTCCCAGTTTCTGTTGGAAGTAGGGGATACAAGGGTCATGGATTCCTTTTTTCTCCTGATGTACAGCCTCAGATTGATTTATGTTGTTCTGTTCCATGCGCACAGTTGGATCAAGTATAATGCCTTGCTTGGTTTTTAAATTGTAAGCAATTATATCCACACGCCTTGAACCGTCTCCAGTACATTCCACTTCCTGAAGAACTTTCCAGCCTAATTTTTCCATTGCATCAGCAAGTAAACGGCGAACGGCATGATGTCGGTTATTACGAATCAGCTCTCCACGTTGACATCGTCCAAGGATATGTCCAATCGTTTCAATCTCTTTGCAGCCATGTCGGCAGTAAAGGGATCCTTGGTCAGGTCGAGGGATCGCATTAATCGGTAATACATGTCCAACCATTTTAATAGCAGTGATATATTCAGACGTCGAAAGTCCATTTTTTGAGTGAATCCATTTATTCGCATAAGGACATTCTTGAAATTGGATGACACCTTGTCCTTTTTGAGGCAATTCACACCAAGCATCATATAAAGAAAATCATATATAGAAAACCATCAATAAAATCAAAATGGTGGTTTTTGTATGGAAACAATAAATTGCTCCCTGAAAGCAATTCCTTCGTCCGGCCCTGGCTAGTATTAACTTTATTTATGAATTAAAAGGTGAAGTTATCATACTATATCCTCATTAAATTTCAAATATCAAAATTATTGTTTGTTAATTAGTAGTAAATATTATGTGTACATATTTCCTTAGTTTTCCGTGTGTGAGAACTTCTCTCACCCAACATTTTCTCATACATGTGAATGTATTATTTTTTCAGTTTGTATATTGTGTGTTTCACACTGTGAGAATATTTCCAATATTTCTCACTTTTTCTTTTCTCCCACTGATGCCTTCTGCAGTAGTAAAAGTATTACTTTTCCCGGGTATCTCGCTTGTGGTAACCATTTTACCTAAATACCTGGTCATTGCATAGGACCAGGCACTTATCAAGTCGTCGTTGTACTAATACTATCTCCGCTACAATAGTCGTCTCGATTATTTCTCTCTACTTTCTGTCCCTCTCTCACTTGAGGAACCTCTTCGTATTTCTGTCTTTCATTCGACTCCAAAGTATAATAAAACCCTTTAATTGGCAACTACTCGTTCTCTGTAACTCCGTTTAATTATTGCATCTGGCAAAACTCTACTTTTATTCGCATCCCTTAGTACGACATATGCATTCTTAACGGTCGTACTTATATGGTGGAAGTGCTATTCGAGTCCCTATAAAACAGTACCTTTTGCTTGCCTCCGAGTGCTACGAAAGTTACCATCTCGACACTACATCACCCCATGTTCAGAAAAGAAAGTCAAAATCCACAAATAATTCCAAGCAAAGTTTTAAAATTTCGAACTCTCTACTTTTATCAAGCAACTTTCACTTTCGCCCAAAATATTTCTCCATAGAGCTATTTTCAAAATTTACTATGGAAGACCTTTCTCCAGAAAACCATGAAAAAAGCAAGTCGCTTCCGAATTTCTCTACTTTCTCTCGCCAATCTTTGCCATTCAAGACACCGTCATGTTTTCATTCGACTTCTACTCCCTGTATTAGTCGCTACAAAATTCAAAGTCGACATATTCCAACTTTCTACATTGGAACAGGACCAGATTATACGCCAATCACTGTCAACATTTTAAAAAACAAATTAATCACAATTAAAGTAGGACCGTCTGTTTCAAAGCCAGCCAAGATTACCAACGCCAAATCCCTTACAATTACAGTAAGGCCACCCATTTACAAGCCATAGCATTTGCTATAACCATCACTGCCATCCCCTTGCGACTCCAGTTTCTCCAATCTCCGGTTATAGTGAATATCATTCTACATAAAAATCATCTCAGCATTACCACGGTAACAGTCAACGTTCAGTAAGTCCAATATTCTAAATTTGTTATATACACACCAGTACGATATTTATTAGCAGACATTTATTTCAAAAACAAATAAAAAAAATAATAATAAATAACAAAAAACTACACATATAGATCTGAAGCCTGTAAACAATACAAGCACAGTATAGACACATATCGCGAGTACAAAGTCACACAGTCACAGTCCTCATATTGATTTTTCCTGTCCGAGTCCTGTCCTCACTCACTGAGCGAGAAACCACAAGCATATTATGTATATACTTGAATACAACTTTTCCGATTACTCTACGGTAACAACCAAAACAGAACAAACTTTTACCTACCTATGTCTGTATATTCATGCAGCGTCAGTTTCAGAATTCAAATGAAGTAGCAAAACAAACATAATAATTTTTTTTTCAGTCAGTAGTATAACTAGTTACTATAACCTAAGTTATACAAACAAAAAGAAAACTTCACGTAGCCCAGTCATGTGATACGCTATACAAACATAAGTATAGTGGCTCAGATGCGTATGAGCGAGACGAGATAGCGAACTATACCGACTAAGGATGAACGTTGTAAGGCTAAGTCACGTATTCATACGGATAATTATAAAACACAAATCTAAATAAAAGCAAAAGTCTGTTTTCTGAGAATAGTTTCCCTACTCACATATTTTAAACAGAAAGTATCTGTACAGGAGAAACATAAAGTTTTTCGATGTATAATAAAAATATAAAATGAAAGTCATGTTTTCTGAGGAGGATAGCAACCTCATCCTGATATTTAAAAGAAAAAGTCCGTGTCCAGGAGAAACACAAAATAATGTTTTCCGATGTCCAAAACGTTTAGAGAAAGCAAATACAAATTTTGCTCCGTGTTCTGTCTCTTGTCCGTTGTTGCAACAAATCAAAATACAAATATATTACAGAGTAACTAAAACAAAGTATCCTGAAAATAAAAAATATTATCGTGTAGCCACTTGATTAGTACCATCAACAAATTAAAAAAAAAGGATACTATGGACAGTTACTACATTTTCTGAGCAGAGACAAAAAGTAATATGAGAATTTCAAAAGGTAATAATTCTTGCCTATTATGAGCCAATGAGCCGAAGTTAATGAAATAGTGAAAGTATAGTGTATCTTTACCACTATACCCTTGAATCTTAAACTGTAGACTCAATACTAATTCTATGACAAAATAGGTGAGGAAAACATGACTTTTCCTGATAAAAAAAAAGAGAAAATACCCGAAATAACTGACCGAAATTACAAAAAAGGCAATTACAACTTATGTACTGTACTAGTTACATCAAAATTAACAACACCTGCTGTCTTACTTTCTAGTTATTAAACGTCCCAATAGTAGTGATATTAAATAGTATGTCAACAAGGCAATGCTGTAAGTGTAGGAATCCAGACTTGCCTAAGATCTGGCTTGTTTTACACTGTTCCAAAGTCCCACGAATTGGACTTAGCTTACATTTAAATGATGATTGTAGTATTTGTGCTGTTTGAAACAAATTTCTTTAATTCAGTATAACTTGCTTTTGAAAATTTAAAAAAATTTTCCTCGGGTTTAGAAATATTTGATAATACTTGAGATAACTTTTTGGGACAGGTTTCGTTAGTTTATTTCATTAGTTGCTCAATATTTTAATAGGATGGGAAATACAATTGGGTCTAGCTTGGCTAGGACTATGTTTTTTTAATTCCATCGTTTTGTAGCTAACCAGCTTTTAAATAATAGTATTCGGGACCCACAATACGATATGAATTGACGATCTTCAGACAAAAATATTTCATTTTAAACATTTTATTTTATTTTTATATTTTTATACATGACGATTTTGTTAACTTAACACACCTGTTCTTGTTGCACTTAAAGTGAAGTATTTGTGCAAAATTTGGCATTTTGTGACGATAAATGATAATTACACTAGTGATTTTTCACCTGTAACTTTTCTAAATTAACTAGTTACTTCGAGCTCCTACCTTATTTATGAGGGCACACTTACTCTCCCATCCTGTCATAACTTTCCCCATAGTGACTTACATAATAATTACATTAGTAATTTACTTCACTTTCAATATTCCGTGATAAACACCTACGCATACATTTAATATTGAAATCATAAAAATTTCCATCCTTTTTATTAAAAAATAATAAGTCACTTTTCCATTTCTATAGAGGGTAAATTTTTAAGACATTTTTTGTTAAACAAATACACATAAAGTGACAATTTTTAAATAAATAAGTAAGCCAGTCAACGCCCGCTAAATAAATATAACTACTACAATTATCGAAGCTCATTTATAGTAACAAGTGAAAGTCCTACAACAATCAATATCAATAGTGAAAGCATAAGAAACCGAGAAATTCCAAAACTTTTTCTAAGTAAAAGTGCGAAAGTCTGAAATTATACACTCTGTTCCCCATACCATTTCAAAACTCGAGTATATATGACAACCTAACTACTGACATACAATGGGCACATTTAACCTAAATAAAAATCACACAACTTATGAAAACCAAAGAATTACTAAACATTTAAAAATTTTCCTTGTCATTTCGAAACAAATCGTCTTTACCTACTCCTGCAATAATATCAACTACAATTAATTTTCACCTACACTAACATGTACGTACTACATATTTACGAACAATCTGCTAACTTCAAGTCACTTTAAATAATAAAATAAAAATTTCGAAAATCCCCCTTAAATTTCGAAACTTTAATTTATATTCCGAACGATAAAATGTTTTCAACCATTTTCATCGCTAAGATTTATTAAACACATTATAAATACTACGTATACGCATTTTCGAAAATTCAAAACGCTAATTACTACTCGAAACTTCAAATATGACTACATTTACTAAACATAGCCACATTTACCAACTTTACCCTAACAAAATTTGAATATTCGACAACAGTACTCTTCTACAATAGTACGACCACCTACAATAGAAATCACAGTTCAATCAACCTTTAATTAAAAAAATTATGGCTATTTTTATTCAAACTTCAAGAAAAATCAAAATTTTGAAATACGTAATTTCAAGCAACTACATCTGTACTCCAAGCCTAAGCACACGTCCATGCAAAATTACAATCAATTCTATAAAAAAACATGCAAACAGCAGCAACTTTAATTCAACCCGCCAAATTTTAATCCAATCCATTAATTCACGATATCTCAGCAACCATCACTCCGATCAAAAAAACGCCAAGCAAACAAAATACTCCTCGTGTAATTCTACACCGATTTAAAACTATTTTGAAGCCAATCAAGCAATTCTAATTTTCCCGCCCGGCCCTCGCCGAATAAAAAAGTTCACAGATCATTATATAAAGTGATGTTAATAAGTCATTACCTCGTCAAATAACGAAGGTACTATACTTTACTATTGTATTTGTATCATTCACATTATAACCGAAACCATTTCCACTCAACAATTACAATTCTCCAGTGACATCCTTGATTCTCTCAACCTAGTTAAAGTCTGCCCATCTCATTCAAAAACCCGACGTCCAAGTTATATTCTGAAATCTATACAATTACATTTTAAGAACATCAGCTGTTGATGCTCTATGTCATGTCTCGTCAGTCAATATCCCGTTATGCTAGTCTACTACTTGACCTTAAGTATACTATGTATTTCCTCGTATTGACCAACACAAGTATGTCAAGAACGCAAATCGCCTATCTATCCTGTCACACCACAACCCACATGCAACTTCTAGAAAAATGCATAAGAGATTTTGTCATCACCGTGCGCTACAACTATCCCTATATAAGAAAGTGCAAGTAGCGAAAACCTACTATCTCCATGTTTTACATTTGAAAATCCGACTTAATATTTCCACACATATCGTACTCCAGTAAATACAAATGATATGTAGTCATACACTTTAACACTGTGAACTAAAACCTAAAATTAAATTCCCACAGTACTCTAGCCACGCGCCTTGACCAACTGCCCCACGTCTATGATCCAAATATTCACCCTACGTAAAAAATATGCAACTATGAACTTTTGCAAAAACTAATAGCCAGAGCGATGTATTTCTGTACTACCCGTCTCTGAAATCGTGACTCCTCGCACCCACCACAATGTAATTACATTAATACAGCAACTTCAGCATCTCCTTCGATACATAAACAATTTAGTACGACATCCACTGTCTCATCTTTGACCGTTGCCCCTCAGAACACTTTGCAAAATGAACCAGCTAACTTTTCCAAGAATTTCTTTGTTCTCAATTAATACTACTGTAATTTATAATAATCAAATACGGCCTGATCTTGTTCAGCTCTATTACGCACCACTATGGTCAACTCGACAAGCTAACACTCTTGTAAATATGGAAGGCTCTTTGCTCATACTCCCGATTTCGGATTTATATATCGCTACTAATCATTAAACATCATTACCCTTGAATAAAGTACAGTACGGATCTCCATCAGCACCTATTGTGTCATTCGCATCTGTAATTCAGTTGTCACCATCAATTAAAAATTATATATGTTCTTGGGCTAATTTATTTCCGTGCCATAATTCAGAGTGTTTACCTGTGACCTTTTGTGTCCACGAGTCAGTTCACGCAATTCGTGCTTTTTTGTTGGCTCTTCCCACAAGCCCACAGTTCCAGTATATTGTCCAGTCCGTTTGGCAAGGACCTGGATTAAATAATATGTTCGTCCCAATTATCCATCGACCTGTTGTACCACAACAAGCTCCACCGACTCGTCACACAATTACAGTTACCAACACTCGGACACCTACAATAATACAAATTTTAAATCGTGTCCGTGCTCCAGTCCCAATCTTACCACGTCCTGTACAACGCTCGCCTCCAGATGGATCCGCTACCAGTACCCGAGGGTCTCCAATCGAACTTATTGACCTTTTCGGCTCCACATAAAGTAAACAGAAAAACATTTGCACATTCACTAACAATATCCACACTCCGAACAAAAACTACTCCAGTGAAGTTCACTTATTCATATACTGTACCATCTAAATCATGGGAGACATATTACACTAAAAAAGCAAATTTTACTTTAGCTTTACTCTCCCATGCCTTTTTGTCATTACACGATACTAAACCAGAGTCAGTGATATTGTACATTATTAAAAACCACAATAAGGCAAAAATTGCTTGCCTCAGTTTATCCTCAGTTTACCCCCATGGAAATTTCTACTTACCTACGTATGATCTTATAATAGCGTGCAATAAAGATACATACCAGTATCTCCTGGACAACCGTCCACATTTGCTATTACCACATGTAAGAATTTTTCCTCTGTACCTACTAACACAGGAGCCTTGTGTTGCCCCACTTATTCGTAAAATTCATTCAAAAAAATTGTATCCTGACTGTTTTGATATTCTGTGCAATCATGTACGACTATATGCTCTACATGCTTTTTTCACCCAAAAAGTGAACGACTATATTGCAGCTCAACTCACGTACACAACCATGCAACAGCATTTTCTAGACCAAGAAATTCAAATTCCTGACGAACTTCAGCCACTGGTACCAACACCATTTATTAATGATCCTGTCATTTCGAAATCACGAAAAAGAGCTTTAATTAAGTCGAGGAGTACTAACATACCACCAAACATTCAGCCGAGACTATTTACATCCACATCTACAGATACAGCTTCTTCCAGCTATAGCCTAAGGATTTTATCAAATCCCTCAGCTTCTACATCTAGCCTATTCTTACCACCTTGGTTTACTACACGACCCAGCTGTACGTACATTCCTCCTCGATCACCGGATACTATTGACCTTTCGCAGGATGATCCTCCTCCATCGCCTTCAGATTTCATTGTTCCAGCTACGTACATTTTCAATGAGGAGCCTCCTTCACCATCAGAACCAGCCTCAGAAGCTCCTTACAACACTTCACCACCAGTCAACAGTGCATTATTAGTTAATAATGCAACATCAGTTATCAGTGAATCAGCAGTTCCAGTTTTAAGTGAATCACTTCCGGTCCTTAGTGAAGCCGCAACTCAGTTTGCCGCCGTAGTTCCACTCACCTATGATGATGACATCTTACAACTACCCAGTTATGATGATTTGAATATTGATTCGATCCCTCTATTCATGCCTCCCACTGTAAACACTGATTTTGAGTATCCTCCTGTTACTGACACATCTTCCAATACCCTACCATTTAACGATTATTGAAAAAGTGTCATATGTATATAGTGTTTTCATAACCATCAAAAATAATAAAAAAAATAAAAAGTTCTAAAAATATTTACAAAAATAAAAATCAAAAAAATATATACATCTATTATGGTCATTTATCTAATGTTCTTGTGAATTAGTACTATTAGGATTGTTATGATTATTAATAATTCGATCATTGTAAATATATCACAAATTGAGGACAATTTGTCAAAAAAAACAAAGGTGATGTAAGTATAGGCAAATATTATGTGTACATATTTCCTTAGTTTTCTCTGTGTGAGAACTTCTCTCACCCAACATTTTCTCATACATGTGAATGTATTTTTTTTCCAGTTTTTATATTGTCTGTTTCACACTAGGAATATTTCCAATATTCGTCACTTTTTCCTTTCTCCCACTGATGCCTTCTGCATTATTAAAAGTATTTGTTCTCCCGGGTATCTCGCCCGTGTTAACCATTTCACTTAAATACCTGGTCATTGCATAGGACCAGACACTTATCAAGTCGTCGTTGTACTAATACTATCTCCGCTACAATAGTCGTCTCGATTATTTCTCTCTATTTTCTGTCCCTCTCTCACTTAAGGAACCTCTTCGTATTTCTGTTATTCTGTTCATTTGACTCCAAAGTATAATAAAACTCTTCAATTGACAACTACTCGTTCTCTGTAACTCCGTTTAATTATTGCATCTGGCAAAACTCTACTATCATTCGCATCCCTTGGTACGACATATGCATTCTTAACGGTCGTACTTATAGTAGAGAAAAAAAACTTTATTAAGTCACTGTTGCACAATTGCGATAGCCTTGCAGCTCATTATACAAATCAACAATTTCTTATCATAATTTTAACAATTTCGTAACACAATAGCATTGCAATATTTTGTACGCGTTGTTTTTGTGAATAAAATTCATTATTATAGTAGGTATGTCAAAATGTAACGGTCACAATAATTGAAAGCAATAAAATTTGGTAATTATGTCACAACTGATACAAAGTACTTGCAGCGCAGAGTTCAATAAAATGAATAAATTTTCTTACTTCTTGTCGTCAAGAGCAGCTTGAAGAAAGTCATTTCTGTGTAGAGAAACTGTATGTGAAATACAATCCTCCAACTTACAAAAAGCTCTCGGACAGAATTTACACAACTACCAGAAAAAGAAACTACCACAATTTTCACTTGGATTATAAGTATCATGTAAGGGGGGAGTCGTTCCCCTGATGGGTAGTTTCCTTTGTGAACGAGCTCCATTAATTTGCCATTTAAAGTTTTCTCAGTTTGACAGACTGGGTCTGCCTCCTGGCCAACATGTTTCGTCCAAACCCTAAGAGCCTACTCCTCCTGGTGATAAAAATTGTTGGTGGATAATTGTTTTTAGAATTTCCCCGCAACTGATGTTACAAAAATAGTAAATCAAACCTTTATTACAGTACAATACAAACCAGCACTACTACCACTATACAGATTACAAAAACTTACCCTTGATAAATTAGGATGCTAAATAATGGTGTTCAGAGCACTTGGCAGACTTCACTTCATGTCCAAAACCGAACTTGCTAGATCCTCGACAATTTTTCTAAATAAACTCTTAGAAGCGTTTGCGGATTATGAGAGTCGACAGAGTGAGCCACCTTGATACAAAGAAAAATTCACAATAAATAATAGAAACCGAAAAAAGGTCATCAAATACCAACTAAAATACAAAATTGGTAGCTCAGCCAGTACTTATCCTACAACATGATTATTCACCGAACCGTCACCAAATTTAGGACAGGATAAAACATTATTTAGGCATTGGTTTTAACTTATAAAAATGCTAAAAGATAAACATTTAAACTTACCAAAAGTGAGTCTATAACATTCGAAGGAAATACTGTAAACAATATTGATTACAGCAGAGCGGTTTGGTTCGTAATTTAATGACAACTTATTCCAAGTATAAGATTTGACTGCGACCAGACCTGACTGCTCCATTTTTCTCATCCAACTTGATTTTTGAACTAGAATAAATAATTTTACAATTGCCGTCCACTGATCTAAAAAATCATCGACTATTTTTTGGATACGATTATCGGAAGACGAGAGTGTCATTTCATACACAAAATGTACAGGGTTCTTAACGTTTGGGACGTATTGCCTATAACCAAAAGCAACAAGGGAGTTATACATAGTTTACTAGAAAATCTTGACTAATGTGATCAACATCGTCACAATCCACTGACAGCGATTAAGCCATAGTTTCAAGCCATTGATGTAATTGTAATCAACTGGCAGTATCAGATATACTATAGAACAAGTGGCACCAAACACTCTTTGAAAAGGATAAATTCCGTTTGAGCGTGGTCTATATTATCTGTTCGACAGAGAAAAAACAATTTGTCTGTCCCGGGGACATGAAGTAATAAATTATATTTGACACGTGAGCCATCTGGCTGAGAAACATGAAGAAGAGTCCATGAAGAAGTAGGGAATCACATCTCTGATGCACCAGACAGTCATTAATTTCTTCATTAATTCATAACTTGAAACGACAGCAATAAACAAGGTTAGCGTGAAACGTAGCCATATGAAGTAATATGAATAAATGTATCAAGAATTTTAAGATACTTACTACTGATGCAGAAGCAGAACTAACAGTAATAACGTCAAGCCTTTCTTCCCCCGAATTTAGAATAAAAAAGATTCCGAAGGAATGCAACTTTAAAACCTTTAAAACAAGTAAACCAGTACAACGAAGTGTGGAACTACCAACACTTACTTGAATTTTAACCACTCACTTTGATTCGGAATTTCGGATGTAGAAATTATGAAACTTTTTGAATGAATATTTTGATAAAAATATTTGGTAGAATGATTCTTGAATTTGACTTGACTTCCAGCTGTTGTAATTTTTTAGGTTTGCCACCGTACGAACATAAACAATTCTACCTGATGGACAGTTGACGGTGATAATTTTGTAGGCAGTACACATGGCTGTAGTAGACACAAAACGTAGCGTAGAAGTACCCACAAAACCTGAACCATACAGTACGCATTTAGAGGAGGAGCGGCTGCCAGAACCCTAATCCTAAGTGTTTTTAAATATTTAATTTTAAGAGTCATGTAGGAATTAACAAATTTAATTAAATAAAATTAAAAAATTATTTTATACAAGTTTTTTTTCAAATTATTAGAATTACCTTTAAATTTGGAGTTTTTTATCGAACCTTTTGATACTTGCAATGCAAGTTTTAAATAACTTATAATTCTTCTCTTTAGTGTAGTCATTTTGATGTGATTATTACTTTCCTCTAGTTAAAAAGAATTATTACTAATCAACGTTTTTAACATGTTATATTTTGCGCTAAGTTAAAATTGTTTTAAAAATGAAATTTTGAAAATTTTGAAAAAACATCAGAAATGACTTTAGATGATGTTGGATGTTCTTCAAATTACAAAACTACACTTTTTTGAAAAATCGGACAAAAATTTTTCGAGCAACAGGGTGCTAAACACTCGTAAATTCATTTTTTGGTCAATTAAATATGGCGCCCGTTTAATTACCATTAGCAAGTTTATGCTTTTAAAAATCTGACTGAGCGATTTAAAATGCCCATTCGCATCATGATCTTAAGCAAATCTACTTTTTTGCACATGCTCTTTAAAAAAAAATATATGCGGCCGATTCGGCGGGATCACCTCTGACCCCTCCCTCGTTAGTACGCTTTGTAGAAGTATCCACTATGAGGAGGAATACTATGTAAAGGGTGGACTGTATCATAAAAACAAAATAGGAAACATGCGTCAAAAGTTAGTTAAGAGTTATTAAAAAACTGAAAATGTTCTATTTCTATGTTCTTGCAAAGTGTAAAATGTTCTATTTGTATGTTCTTTTAATGTGTGAAATGTTCTATTTACATGTTTTTAAAAATTGCAAATTGTTTTATTACAATGTTTTTAAAAGTGCAGAATGCTCTATTTAAATGTTTTTAAAAAGTGCAAAATATTTTATTTTAATGTTTGCAAGGCATATTAGAATACTTGTGTGGATGATAGAAATTGTTTTAAGTAACGTATTATTACAGGTCAGTTTGGTTTTTTCCCTTTTCCTAGCATTTGTTTGGCATCACAGTTTTTTGCTGATACTGAGCCAGTGCAGAGTGTGACAAAGCTGGATTTAGGAGGATTAGTTTATCATCAAAGTTTTCAGGCAATGTTTCCGAATGCGGAATTCATCAATAGGAAGGTTGACAATTAAGATTCTGCCGTAAGGGAAGAAAGGTTTAAAAAGGTATGAAACACATCGGTTAAATTAGCTGATGCAGAAACTTGTAAGCTTAATTTAAAACTGAAAGCTAATTGAATTTTAGTAGCCTTATTAAAATTAAAACGCGACAAAGTGAAATTTTCTAGGTTAAATTCAAACCTAACTGTAAAAAACAAAATATTTAGAATTTGTAAGCTAAATTTTTATCAATTTTAATTACCAATTTTTCTAGGAACTTTAAATCTCCTTAACTTAAATCATTCTACCCTGCGGTAATTTTTTAATCGAGTTTGTATATGCTAGAAAACATCATTATGGGGTTTTTCACATCAGTCACAGCAACTGTAAAATAATTATGCAAAACACGCATATCCCAGCTAGCAGACAAATTTCCCGTAAAAAGCTTTAGAATATTTAGTGCGGATTAATATAAGTGCGGAGGATGCCCCAGCAAATTGACATGGGTGTCAAAGGGGCATCGTGGGGACCATCTTTTGTCCGGTTTGAAGGTATCCGTAAAACATCCCACGTGGACATCCCGCGATCATACTAACCTCCTATTCAGAATATAATAAGGACTATGAGAGGACATTTATGCAATGCTTTAAGGATGCAAATACGATGATTAAAGAATGCCATTAGGATGCTAAATGAATGGTTAAAGGATAGTTTAGGGAATATTATCGCACTATTATTTCCCCTTTCGCCCCTCTACCCCATCTACAAGAAGCAGCAATTAAAGAGTGTCAGTAAAAATTAACGGACTATACTTAATATATTTCTAACGAGTAAATAGTTTACTGCAGACAGTGGTAAACCAATATTTTAGTAGTTGAAATAAGAAAATTCAAAATTTATTTTTAAGTAATAAGAAATAGGTATAACATAGTCTGACATTTCCGTGGCCGCAGACCTACGCTAATTACCTTCATGATTTGGCAAATTTCCAATTAATTAAATAGTATATACAGTGTAATACATGGTAAATATATAATATAAATTTGATGGCGTAAGTAAAACTTAGTAATTGTGTAAATATTAATAATAGATAAATAATAATAAATTTACTGAACGCAAGAATATTATTA
The DNA here is from genome assembly GCA_949802685.1 of Dicyrtomina minuta. Lineage (NCBI taxonomy): Eukaryota > Metazoa > Arthropoda > Collembola > Symphypleona > Dicyrtomidae > Dicyrtomina > Dicyrtomina minuta. The sequence continues at coordinate 170,432,544 of OX461808.1, read as the reverse complement.
ATTAGGTTGCTAGTATCTTCTGTTTCCAAACTCATTCTGATTCATCGTGGTCAGCATAACTTTGCTGGTGTTAGTCGTGATCCACTTCCAAAAGAAGAGAATTGCGGTTTTTCCTGTGTTAAACGATTACAAATCAAAAACAAAATAATAAAGAAAGGATTTATATATATTACCATATTATTTTTGGACATACTCTTGCTTGGTTCGATTAAAAGCATGAACTAAGTATTGCTGAATAGACTTGTTGACATCAAACTTTGTGCTTTCACTCATTGCCTTTTTTTATGACTTTGGTCAACCTCTGTATTATACAACAATAATTAAAATTTAGTGTTGACACTGCATTCGATTTTAAATTAGTACGCATACGAAGAAAAACGTAAATTAGTAACAATAAAAACAACTATACAGGAATTTAAAAAACAAAAACTTACGAAATATTAAAGCGTTGATTTTAAAATTCTTGAACGAAATTTTACCCTTTCCACCTTTCCAGCTGTAATGTTTAGCAACATTGTAAGTAAGGACTTCTTTCATTATTCGGTTTGTAGTATCTCTTTCAGACGAACCTCAAACTGATTTCAATAACGCCAGCTGTAACAGAACGAAAATCATAAGGTTATAAAATTTGCATAATTTAAAATGTTGATTTGACTTTACACTGACTGTCTATACGAGCAGAAAAAACTTTAAGTCGCTGTTGCACAATTCTAATAGTGTTACAGCTCAGCATATAAAACGAAACTGTTTTATTTCAAATTGACACATTTTTAAAAAGAAAATTTTGTAAAATTATAAGAGTGTATAAATATATTAGTCATTTTACCATTTGATTAGATTTATCCTCCTGAATCAACGATTGGTCAAATTCTTTCCACTCTCGAACAGAATTAATTGATAAATGTAACGCAAGTAAATTGTAGGCAGCAACTGAGTCGTGAGAAGTATTAACACTCGTACGGCAAACTTTGGCATCCATAACAAGTGAATGAACACTACCAAGGACAGTTTCTATTTCGGCAAACTTTGAAATGATGTACGACTTGAAACCTTAAACAAAATCAATTTAATTGTATACAAAAAATATGTTTTTAAATACAATGTAAAAACAATTTTAATTTACCTTCGTCAATAGATGAATAAAGACCATCTGTTTGCGTGGATGTGGAAGTAGCAGATAAAATTTCGTAGTTACTAAACTGATGTAATTCATGGTCTTCGCCAACTTGAGGATCCGAAGTTAAACGCGAGACATCCGTACTGTTACGCTCGTCATCGATATCATCGAAATACTGTGAAGGCACGGGCATTTTACTGAAAGTTGTCAGATGTGGCTTACGAACTGCACTTAACATTTTCATGTTTGATTGACGCTTAAGTGGTTCATTCGCGCGTCAACCCTAGCCTGCTTACTTAATTTTAATGCGATAGCAGCTGAGTGGGGTGTGTAAAACAAATTTTTACGTGACGAAATTTGCGCGTCACCCCTAGCCTGCTTACCTAATGTGAACGCGATAGCAGCTGGGTGGGGGTGTCTGAAAGAAATTTTCACGTGACGTAATTTGCGCGTTACCCCTGCATCAGACAATTAGACTTCATGTCATTGCCATTAAATACGAATACTGTAGCTGAAGTTGGCTGGGGCTGGGTCTGTACTATAAGATAAACTTGTATTCGCCGCGCAGAGCTTTAAAATTAATGGGTATGTACATGAACTCTCTATTTGTTTACACGCATGATTCGCTTTTTAGATGCTGAGCAAGCATCTATTGGTCTGGTGTTTGCTGTCTGTCTGTCTGTCCCAAGGGTGTTGATCGCACGCTACAGGTCGCATTTTTTAGGCGATTAAATTGTAACCAATTTTAATCGCCCAGAAAAGCGAGCCACAAGTGCTGTATAGTTTTTGGTTATTATTGAAGTTATAGTTTGTTCGCAATTAACAGTTAAACGGACAAAGAATAAAATACATGTTTCAAGATAAAAAAAAGGGCTGATAATACATGGAAGGTACATATGGAGCTGAGAGCTTGTCAAGTTTTGCCGTTAGAAATACACATGGAAAATTTTCACCAATATCCATTACAAGTAAATGTACTGCTGACATATGTACGTTTACAGGGCAGACTGGTATAGTGGTCGTTGGTTTGACACTGCAATGTAAAATTGGAAAATATGCGTTCTCATGACGGGGGTTCACTCTTCGAATACTAGCTCAGGCATTCGGAATTCTCCTTCCTCACCATTTTACGGATTCCTATTCATTACTACAGATCAAGGATATGCTTAAGTAAATGGGCTATAGATGGTGACGGATTGTCCATAAATGACGTCCTTCACAGTTTACAGTTTTAGGTACTCCCATGACTAACTTTAAAATTATTTCACACTAATTTTAACTGCATGTCGCCATTATAACTATATAGTTGATAGGTATTCAGGGGTCGTCCGTGATGACGTCCCACAAACATCATAGTTTTAGGTACCTCCTTGCTAACTTTTAAATTATTTGCAAAGGGGTCCGCCGTAATGACGTCCCACAAACATCATAGTTTTAGGTACCCCCTTGCCAACTTTTAAATTATTTGCAAAGAAGTCCTTCGTACTGACGTCCCACAAACATCATAGTTTTAGGTACCCCCTTGCCAACTTTTAAATTATTTGCAAACTATTATAACTACATGTCACAAATATATCTATATGGTTAATAGGTGTTCATGGATCGTCCATATTGACGTCCCACAAATATCATAGTTTTTTGCCAACTTTTACATTTTTTCCAAAATATTGTATAAAACATGTCACAAATATATCAATATGGTGTATATGTGTTCAGGGATCGTCCATAATGACGTCCCGCAAATATCATACTTTTTTGCCAACTTTAACATTTTTTCCAGCCTATTGTAACTACATGTCACAAATATATCAATATGATTTATAGGTGTTCAGGGATCGCCCATAGTGACGTCCCACAAATATCATGGTTTTTTGCCAACTTTTTAATTTTTTCAAAACTATTGTAACTACATGTTACAAATATATATATATAGTTTATAGGTATTGAGGGATCGTCTATAATGACGTCCCACAAATATAGTTTTAGGTACCCCCAATGCCAACTTTACATTTTATGGACATGCGTTAGTAAATGAGCTATAGATAGTAACGGCTCGTCCATAATGACGTCTTTCACATTTAATAGTTTAAAGTACCAGTTTATGGTAAAACGCAAGGAATGCAAGGGTTATAATGCGCCTGCTTTTTTATATTAACTTCTTTCGCTTGACTACATGACTACTCCGTACGTATTGTGGGATCCAGAATATACCCTGACAATAGATCTTTTTGCCAGCAAATGATGTCAACCCTTTTTGAAGCACCATCAGTCACTTCTTTATGCACAATCCAATCAACAATTTACATTTGTATATGGCTCATTCATGCTAGGGGAGCTCCCATAAATCTTAAATCGACTTTTAGCGCTACATGAATTATATTGAAGCCTTTGTTGAAGCTCAGCATCTACTTCGGGCCCGCCCCCGGTCGACAAATCCGGCGCGAAGCGCCGGATTTTTTTGGAAAGCTCACATTTCTGAGTTTTGACATGGGTCGAGTTAACTGTTAATTGTGAAGAAATGGACAGTCCGATCAAATTGAAAAAACAATACAGACCTGCGCGCGCGCATTTGTGATCGTTTTAAAACAAATTGAAGGTCATAGCTTGAAAGCTGTGATCTGTAGTGTACGGCCGACAGACAGACAGACAGACAGACAGACAGACAGATGGACGGACATGACTTTCACAATAGATGCTTGCTCAGCATCTAAAAACTCATGTTATGTATTGATAGGATGTTGCATGAAAACTTAATTTTTTTTTAAGAAACGTGCCAAGCAATTTTCATTTTTTTACGCTTAGAAGCTACTCAGGTGCTGTGGTTATCAAGCTGCGTATAGTTAGTAAGGTCTCGCCGGATGCAGGTATAAAAAACTGATGTTATGTATTGATAGAATGTTGCATGAAAACATAATTTTTTTTTTAAAAATGTGCCAAACATTTTTAATTTTTTTCAGCTTAGAAGCTACTCAGGTGCTGTGGTTATCAAGCTGCGTATAGTTAGTAAGGTCTCGCCGGATGCAGGTATAAAAAACTTATGTTATGTATTGATAGGATGTTGCATGGAAACTTAATTTTTTTTAAAAAAATGTGCCGAGCAATTTTCATTTTTTTACGCTTGGGAGCTACACAGGTGCTGTGGTTATTAAGCTGCGTATAGTTAGTTAGATATCGCCGGATGCAGGTATAAAAAACTCATGTTATGTATTAATAGGGTGCTGCATGGAAACTTAATATTTTTAAAAAAAATTTCTGAGTAATTTTTTGAAGTGCAAGGTTATAATATATTGACGCAATGTGAGTTCGTACATATGTAATATTAAAAAAAATTTTAGAAATATGCAAAAAAATAATAACAATAATAACATAGTGGTGGGTTATTTACTCCGTTTTCGTGATTTTCTTATTCTAAGCATGTCCTCAAGCTTTTCTTTGAGCCCCTTGATTAGCCAGTAGCTGCGGGATTGTGGTGGCTGTAGTCCTCTGACTACAAAGAACATCCAAAATGCTACTAATGCTACACAGCCCTTGTTAACTCTGAAATAGTCAAAACGTAAAAAAATTAAGACGGTTTTAGTTTAATTGTGCGTTATGTAAAATTACTCATAAGGTATAAACCTACGCATTTTGGTATCGGTTTGTTTTCTTTAAGAAGGTAACTTTTGCTGGACAAAATAAACGATTGAGCTTAGACTTGACCCTTCTGCTTCAAATTTTTTCTTTGAACAAGCCTAACTGTACCAAACTTTCGAAGTATTTAGCAGTGACATGATCTCGTGAATGCACAGTTAGAAGTAACAAGCTGCATTGATTTTTATTCTGGACGCCTTTAAACACATTTTTGAAATTGCGTTCTAGGCTCCAGAAGTATAATGGGAAAGCAACGGTTTTGACAGTGCCCTTGTTAAGTCGATGTAATACTGTTTTTTCAAACTCTTTGTTGATTTTTCTTCCCTTGTATTTATCTGTTTGAGTGCACTGTAAGGTATTCTTTTGGAGAGAGAAGCTCATATATCCGTTTGGGGCAATAAGTACTGATTTTTCTTTAGGCATCTTCCTTAAAAATGCGGCAAGTGCTCTTAGAGCGACTCCTTTTGAGTCAAGAGATCTGACGTCTTTCTTTTTAAAAGCGCGAGTGCTTTTAAAGTTTTTAACATTCCTGCAATTACTAAACAATTTGTTTCATAAATACGTTGTCAAATAATAATTTGTTTTATTAAGTGCTTTAATGGTACTCCGTTTATTAAATATGCACATTGAAAAATTAACAACGTTGTCTTACGTTTTTGGCAAGTCCAAACATGAGTAGCAAATGTGAGCGTTCACGGACCCACCCTTGCGAAATGGAGTAGTACAAAACACACACAAATTGTCATTGTTTTTTGAAGAGCGTGCTTTCAAATCCATAGCTTTTGTCAGTGGATCACACGCTGCAGCCCCTTTGCGTGCTTCACGTCCGCGCCACGTCCCTCGCCCACGACCCGAATACTTTGCGTACTCACGTCGAATTGTGTCTTCTTCCTCGTTGTTGTTTCCGTCATTCTCCTCATTGCTGCTATCATCACTTTCCTCGTTGCCGCTTCCGTCTTCTTCCTCGTTGTTGTTTCCGTCATTCTCCTCATTGCTGCTATCATCACTTTCCTCGTTGCCGCTTTCGTCTTCTTCCTCATCGTTGTTTCCAACATTCTCCTCATTGCTGCTATCATCACTCTCCTCGTTGCCGCTTCCGTCTTATTCCTCGTTGTTGTTTCCGTCATTCTCCTCATTGCTGCTATCATCACTCTCCTCGTTGCCGCTTTCGTCTTCTTCCTCATCGTTGTTTCCATCATTTTCCTCATTGCTGCTATCATCACTCTTCTCGTTGCCGCTTCCGTCTTCTTCCTCATCGTTGTTTCCATCATTCTCTTCATTGCTTCTATCATCACTCTCCTCGTTGCCGCTTCCGTCTTCTTCCTTATCGTTGTTTTCATCATTCTTCTCATTGCTGCTATCATCACTCTCCTCGTTGCCGCTTCTGTCTTCTTCCTCATCGTTGTTTTCATCATTCTCCTCATTGCTACTATCAGCACTCTCCTCGTTGCTACTACGGTCTTTCTCCTCATTGACGCTTCCGTCTTTCTCTTCAATGTCGCTTGCGTCTCTCGCCCTAATGCTGCTTTTGTCTGCCTTCTCAATTTCGTCGTAAACTTTTAATTCACTCTTAGTGTGAAAATTATTTTCATTTTTGGAGCCAACCGCGCCTATTCTCACTTCAGTGAAAAGCACAACCTCAGGGTTTCCTTGTGGGGTGACGAGTAATTTGTACTTTGGTGGTGTCACTACTGGAGTTAGGAAAATGCCGAAGACGAGAAGAGAAACGAAAGGACGGAGTAAAGCAGGTGAGGGCGTTGGAGGAGGCGGAGGGGGTGGAACGACAGGCTGAGTAGAGGCAGTCCGAGTCACATTTTTCAAAAGCTCTGGTTTTTCTGTCTTTCTTGCAAAGCAATAATCACTGCTTTTATTTTGATAAGCTAATAAAAGTTAAGTCAAATCATTGTAGAATTTAGTTGCTTCTTGAACGCTATTCTGCAAATCAGTGAATGCATCAAATTTTTCTTTTAACTGCGCTCTTAGTTGATTATCCGATTCTTCCTCCTCGCGTAGCATTCTTTTAGCCTGTTCAAATAAAGATTAATTTGAACTACATTCGTACTAGATTCAAGAATTATAAAAAACTCGAGACGACAATGAGTGGTGAGATACTACAAAAATAAAATTAAGCAAATTACCTCATCTAAAATTTCCTTATTACGCTGTACTAATTCTGGCATTTCGTTGATACTTCTCTGCAAACCAGATGCACCACCAGCTTCACAAATCGCTCTGGACTTTTCAATTAAAGATGGAGGAATTACATCGGCTGAAGTCTGCTCATCTTTCAAGGCACGAGGAAGATTTAAAGATGCAAGGATTGAATTTAATAGTTGCGTAGCTTCTCTCAACTGACCGATCTGAGAATTAGTATGTCCGTTCTACGAACGTCGCAAGATGCCATTGCTTCATGAACTGCTACTGGCACGAGCTCGTCAAACCTTAATTAAGGTAATGAAATAATAAAAACTCAACAACTTCGATTTTGAAACATTATTAAATTTTTAAGTAATAACCAAATAGTTTGCAATTCGCTTACAAATCCTTACAGTTAGTTGATAAAATCATAGTCTTTCTTTGCTTCAGTCAGTAGCCGATTGGCTTTGCTCACATAATCCGAAAAGAAACTTGGAATACCAGACCATTGTTGAGCAACCTTCATATTTTCTATGCAGTGGTTTAAACGGGATATTTGATCTCCAACTTGTTTATTGATTCCATTTACTTGAGACTGGAAATAATGAGCAAGAGCAGAGTACGCGGCTTGCTTTCCTGCAATCTATGAAAAACATAAGTGGAACATTTTCTTTAGGTACTTATACCTTACCTTCTCAAGACAGTAAAGAATCAAAAGGTATACAGAAGATTTTTTTAAAGAAAATCTGTTATATATAAACTGTAAATTACCGTTGGAATCCATTCCTTATCCCAAAGATGTTTGAAAGTGTCTTTCTGAAGGAGACGTAAGGAGTCTGCAAACATATCATCTGCCTGGACACATAACTTGGCTACGGTGGCATCCTTTATCTTATCCTGAATTGCCTTTGTTACAAACATTTCCTGGGCCTGAGCCAACATAAGAGCAGCTAATGCAGTCAGAGTCACTGGATTTAAGTCAGGTGTAGGTTCCTGTCCTCCCATGACAGATGCGGCTTATTTAAGATGCGTACAAATTCCATAAGCGCTCTGTGAAAACGAAGCATTAGGTTCTAACACCAACTTTAATATAAACAGAATAAAACTTCTATGGGTTTTCATACTGAAGCTAGGCTTACCTGAAATAATTTCGCCGCAGATTTTAATTCTTCATCGGTATCGGAAATTCTCCCTAGGGAACCGATTTGACTCTGCATGGCAGCAATTTTAAAAAGTACGCAAACTTTTTCGTAACCCAGGGAAGCAACGGCACTTGGTCTGCCAGCTGGGATTGTACGTAAAAAACCAAAATGAACTATATCTAATTGAAGCTAAAATCAAAATGAGCTATGTCATAAAAGCAAAATGAAAAACATGCGTAAAATGATGATAAGGAGGTTTTTAAAAGAGTAAAATATTTTATTTTCGTGTTTTTTATCAATTTAAAATGTCCTATTTACATATTTTTAAAAATGTGCAACATTTTTTTATTCTGTGTTTAAAAAGTGAAAATTGTTGTATTTACATATTTTTAGAATAAGAAATTTTTCTGTTTTGGAATAGATACAAAATGTTTTAATTCTACGTTTTTGAAAAGGTGCGAAATGTTCTAATTCTATGATTTTTAAAACGTGCAAATTGTTTTATGTATTTACGTTTTTTAAAAATAATTTTTCTTCGATTTATATATTTTGGCAAAGTGAAAAATGTTCTATTTAAATGGTGTTGAGACATGTAGAAATATTTTCGTAGATAGCTGATATTTTTTTAGCTAAAACTGGATATGGGTCATTTTGGTTCTTAACAGACGATATTTTTTAACACAACGAAATTCAGTTCCGTAAGACATCTTGCAAAGTGTTGGAGCAGATGAAATTAATTTTATAAATATTGTTTTTTGCTATACATATTCACGACCTCAAATGTTAAAACGTTATTGAAATGATGTAAAAAACATAGTACGGCGCAGAAGTATTGTAAAAAATATGTTGCTAAAATAAAGGTACGTAAAATAAAGTAGGTAGGTACTTGTGATAATAAACACATGCTCTGTAAGTTTTTACTTAATGATTTTGAAATATTTAAAATCCATTTTTTGTTTTAATTTTAGGTATTCGTTGTAAAAAAGTCGCAATATGTATGTTTAAGAAAACAAAACAAATTTAAATAATTTAAACAAAACAACACAATACACATTTTTTATTGGGTAATAGTTTGAATGTAATGATTTTTAAATTGTATTCAGATCTGACTTATATTGTGAAGGATGCAGGAAATTTATGTCATAAGTAATTGGTAAATGCTTTTACAGTTATTAAAATAATTTTATGTCTTACACCAGGTGGAAATAGGTCTGCGTGATGAGGAGTTTTATGAATTAAAGTGCATTTAATCCATAAACGGTTCCGAGCAAATAACATGTAAATGTAAATTAATGTAACGCACTTAATTAGTTATGAATTCCAATGCATGCAAAAGCTGTAGCTTAACTGGATTTCTAGAAATTAAATAAATGCAAATATTTAATTAAAAAAAATTGAGGGAAAAAAGTTTGCGTGATTTTGGAATTTTTAAAAACTAACTCTATTCAATATCTCATATAACATAACATATCAGATATTAAATAGATTTAGTTTCAAAAAAATCCAAAACCACGCAAACTTTTTTCCCTCATTTTTTTTAATAAGTTTTTGCATTTATTTAATTTCTTGGAATCTATAGTTGAGCTACAGCTTTTGCATGCGTAGAAATTTATACCTAACAAAGTGACTTATACCTTTATTTACATTTCCATCGTATTTGCTTTGAACTGTTTATGAGTTATATGCACTTTTATTTATAAAACCTCTCATCACGTAGACTTATTTCCACCTGATGTATTTGCCATATTTAAATTGAAAAACGTTTAACAAATTCACACATCGCAAATCATGTTTCGTCTGTGAAGGGTGAAGGACAAAAATGACCCATATCAATTTTTAGGTGAAACCAACATCCAATATCCTCAAAAATAAATATTGAAAATTATCTTGGAAGATTGCAAAAAGAACATTTTGAACCTTTTAAAACCATAAAAATCAAACTTTTTACACTTTTAAAAAATATGCAAATCGAACATTTTACACATTTTAAAAACATGCAAATGTAACATTCTACAATTTTAAAAAACGTGTAAGTAGACAATTTTACACTAATTATTAATACACACGTAAATATAATATTTTGTACGTTTCAAAAAAATGTAAATATAACATTGTACACTTTTTAAAATCTCCTAATTAGAATATAACGCATGTTTTACATTTTGGTTTGATGATGTAGCTCATTTTGATTGTAGTCTAAATTGCATATGGTCATATGGGTCATTTTGGTTCTCCACACTACTTTACAGACAGTAAATTCAATAACTGGTAATTATCTGATTTGTTTCTATTATTGATATTTTAAGTAAGGTACATATTAGGCTTAATTATACTTTAATTTGTTAAAAAGGTTTTAACCGTTCTGAAAAATGTATATTGTTCTTGCTGTATATCTTAATTAAAAGGACAATAATAATTGCAGCGCCTGTTTTAATGTAAATAATAAACATGAACTAATATAACTAACTAATGAAATTCCATTAAAATTTGTTAATATTGTTTGACTAGTATAAAACATTGTATATAAATAAAATAGCACAAAATGATAATCTCATAACACAAACAACTCTAAATACTGGAATAAATTGTACACACGGTTAACATTGTACAAAAGTTGTCATGTTTTAGTTTTACGCAAGTTTAGTAGCTTACTTCTTTATGATGAGAGTGAAAGCCAAAGATACGCAAATTGTGTAAAGAAAAGTAGGACGTTTAGGACATCAATTTTATAAATTTCTCTAAAACGTTTTCCACAGACAGGATGGAAATAAACAAATTTCCAACTAGTTAGAAAGAATATATGATTAATAAATAAGAGTTTTACATGGAGACTAAAGGAACTAGTAGAACTACATATGTGTATATAACCTCATTGCTTGTAAATTAGTATCAGTGATGAGTTTCAGCTTTGTTTTAGATGAGAAAAGATTCACACACGTCATAACATTTGGTTCGTAATAAATTAGGTTTTAATTAAGTTGTAATAATTATTTAGTACAATCTAATTTTGTTCAATCTCATCGCCAGTGGTATTGCAATTGTTTTTAAATGTTTTAGACAAAACGGGTTGTAATTGAAGAAGCGCCATAAAAAGTGTTGTGTAGTGAAAAAAGAATAATACGATTTTTTTCTATTTTTAAGACTTCAAAATGGTATATTGTTTTTCTCAAAATCGGTCGAGTATTTCAAAAGGGTTTCACATTATGTAAAAAGGTAGAAATAAAATCGGTCTAGTATAATTATAGTATTTCAAAAAAATTTTTGCATTCGCTCTTGCTGCTACACGGTTTTACGATGTCTGCTTTGGACTTGACAGTTTTGTTTTGCAAAATCCATAAAAACGTCTTCCCATTTTGAATCATCTGTCATCCGGGTATCGTAGTCTCGTAGAACATCCTTAAAGCAATTAAATATGTTGAGTGTCAGCTGTACAGTCAAAATAATCAAAAAGGTTTGGAACTTTTGACTCGCATGGGGCCAGTTGTAAAATTCTTTGGATTTTTGAGGCTCAATTTTGCCCTTAGTAATAACATTTGAACATTGCTCATTCTTAAACTACCCCTTGTAAAGTAAATGAAGTAGTGTAGGAAAGCTTTTATCTTTTTGAAACTTAGCAATAATGCTACTTAAGGCATTAAGGCCGAATGAAGTCGTGTGTGTCTTTTGGTGGAGAGTGGAGAGACAGCGCTCATTTGCCAAGATTATATGTACCATTTTGGAGAGACTAATAACAAAACTTTCCCTAATGCGTTTTAGAATGCTCTCTTGTTAAAGTTCAATTAATTTATGTCTTTCTCACTGTGTACACTTTTTGGATTTGACAAAGCAGAAAATACTGAAGGGCTGGAGCCGAAGGCTAATAAATCCTTAAATGTATTTAAAAACACTTTAAAGTAGCGCGCTTTTGCTTTTGCTAATGTACATTAGCTTCAATAGCCAGGGCCAGATAATGCGGCCTATGCGCAAACACCCCCTGCTGCCTGAATTTTCAAAAAACAAAAGTAAATAAAATATTTTGACTTTTCAAAAACATGAGAATAAAATATTTTACACTTTTGAAAAAGAGGCAAATAATTTTTTTTTGTACATTTCAAGAACATAAAAATAAAGCATTTAACACTTTTCTCAAAATATATAAATATATCATTGAGCCCTTTTCTGAATCATGTAAATATAACATTTTATAATTTTATAAAACATGTAAGTAAATACATACAGCAACAATTTTGTTTACCAAAGAAAACCATATCAATAAAATCAAACAAGTGGATTTTCTATGGAAAACAATTGCTGCCTAAAAGCAATTACTTCATCCGGCCCTATGTCAATTAGAACTTACAAGCAATACAGTTAAAATGGAATTATTACTTTACATTTATATTGCAAAGCTAGGAAGAGCGAGGAAGAGAGCAAATGTTTATTAACAACTGGCATTACTATTGCGCTTGCCATTTGAACACAGTAAGAACAAAAAATCATCATTTGTACTTGGAAACAGAACATTTTATACTTTTTTTAAAAACAACATAAAAAATGAATGTTTTGCCTTTTTCAGATGGCAAAGTACATAGATAGAACATTTTACACATAACAAAATAATAGAAATATATACCTATAACTATTTGTACATTTCAAAAGCATTCAAATCATAGAGCATTTTGAACCTTTTAAAAACCTGCTAAATGGAATATTTTGCACGCCACGAAAACAAGCAAGTAGAACAGAACATTTTTAAATTTTTTAAAAATTTGTATTTAGCATTGCAAACATATTAATTTTCTTGTTTGATTTAAATGTAATTAATTACTTGGTACAAGCAGCCGTAATAAGTAGCGAATATATTTAATTATAATTTAGCTATTAAATGAAAGTCCAACAAAATTACAAAATACACTACATGCCTGCAAAAATAATTATTAAATTAAATTACAGAAGAGATGCTAACAAAAAACAAAACAGAGTGAGAAGGCTTAAGTAAGAAGATCTAAAGGGGCAAAACTGTAAAAAGTAACGATAATGTTTAGATCGGGGATCATTCACAGGCCCGGATCTAGGAATTTTTTTCGGGGTGGGCAAATGTAAAAAATACACCAAAGTATTGTGTTTTTTTTTTGAATTTTCCCGTCTTATCTACAACAAATTATTAACTTTCGGGGTTGGCAACTGCCCGGATGCCACCCCCTTGGATCCGGGCCTGATCATTCTAGTAGGATAAAGACAACAGAAAAGCCTACTGCCACTGCCACTGCCTGCCTACTGAAATACTGACACTGACACTGCTCACGTGTAACTACTCACTGCGACTGCTGACTTTTTACTTGACTTTGCAATACGCAGTTGAGGCACTGAGGCTCCTTTGCTATACTTGCTAAGAATGCTTTTCGCTCGTCGATTTGAATTTTTTTCTCTAAACATAATTTATAAAATAATTCAGAATTAAAATTGAGGAAAAGGAAGGTTAAAGTTTATTGCAAATAAATAATTTCACATGTTCTTCAATATTTACTGATAATGAAAAATTGTAATACGGTATAGTTGGTAGTCGATCTTACGTTCCAAGTCATTTTAGGTAACTATCTACCAAATTTATTACTATATCAACTATTGTGTATTGTACTAAACATCCAACATCATGCAGATTAATTGCTTTCATCTCATGAAATGCCACTAATAAATAAGACCAGTGCAACAGTCCACATTTGACAGACAATAAATGAATCTAGCCGAATAATCCCTTGCTGAATCACGTCGCAACCACCACTTACACCTGCTCTAAGGTAATAATCAGTATGTACTTGAAAAATTTAAATATTCTGTGTTTTGTAATTATTGTAAATCACAAGCAAGTGTAAGTATAAGTTAGCGTTCATTAGATTTATGATATCCAACATTCGATTCTTGAAAGGCATGCAATGACAAGAGCTGGTCTTATCCCTAATTTATTATGTAAATACAATATTCGTTAACTTTTAAATTCTTTATCCAGTGTCCAGATTCCTAACTCAGACTGACTAGACACCTTGTTGAAGTTCTAGTCCTACCATCAACTACTACAATGTCAACAGATCCTTTAGCCAAGAAAAGGATGACAAAAGTCGATGTAGCCAGTAGTTGTGACGTTGATGACCCTCAACATGTTTCCTGGACCGGGACCGACATCGCAAATCAACTTTGTGAACATGTAACGATACAACATTTTGCTATATAATGTTAAATGTATACCTATACAATATTTAATTCTAATTCTTTTTTAATATGTTCCCCGCTCGGTTGCTACAGTATGTCTTACTTTTGATTATTAGCAATAATTAATATGCCGCTATTTTGCTTCTTGTCCAGGAACTAACTGTAATATTTTCAAACAACTGCATCACCACCCAAGACTTGTTTAATTTCCGGCAAGTGAATCGTAATTGGCGAGATGCAGCCACGGCAATACTGGTTCAAAGCCAGCTGTGCCATATACATGTGACTGAAAGAAAATTGTCTGCAGAAACCTCCAGCACTGTACAACATGAGGAAACTACCCCTACAACTGTATTTTGCAATTCTCGTGGTGGAAATCGGGGGGCATCAACAACAGATGAGCTTTCCTTAATAATGTCTTCTTCGCCGAAATTCCCCACGACAATTCTACACATAAAACTGTGCCACAATACTGCAATGGACCAATATATCCCATCCTCGTTTAAGGAATCACTCCTAGGATTTTTAAAACCTGCTGGAAACTTGATTAAAACACTTCGACTTGAAGGCCGAATGTCCAAAGAGAAATTTCTCAGTGTTTTGAACATAGTCTGCTCACATACACCAAAACTTGAGTGCCTTGATTTGGAGCTGGTCCATTTACGTCAATTTGAGGATCACGGAAGTTGCCTACAATTAGCATCAAGCGTAGTCCCCACTCAAATTAGGACGCTTCGCCTTAGTTTCGAATTAGACGTTTGGGGGGATGAAGCAGAAGATAGACGATTTATGGAGCTACTACTTAACTCATCTAGTGCCTTAAGATGTATCGAAAATGTTGACAGGTTAGTATTTTAATATGATCATAACAGCTCGCAAATAGAACATTTTACAGTTTTCAAAAAGATGTTAATAGAACATTATACAGTTTTGGAAAAGTTGAAAGAGAACATTTTACGCTTTTCAAAAAGAGGTTAATAAAAAGTTTCGGACTTTTCAAAAATATGTAAATAGAACTTTTAATAGTTTTTAAAAAAACAATAAAAATTTCGTACTTTTCAAAAAGATGTGATTAGAAAATTTAACAGTTTTAAAAAAGACGTAAATAAAATATTTCGTACTTTTCAAAAAAAAATAAAATAGAACATTCTACGCTTTTCAAAAAGACGTAAAAAAATTTTTACACTTTTCTAAAACTAATAATTAGCTATATTTACTCACTAATAATTTGTTTAGTATTTTCTTTTAAGTTCTTTAAATTTTAGTTTGAGCTAAAATTGGAAATGGGTCATTTTGATTCTTCACACACGTTATGATCTGTTTTCTATTTAAAACCAATACAAAAATTCATGATATGCTTTTTCTGCAACACTACAGGTGCAGCTTAGAGGCAATCCTGCGGGAGCAAAAAGGAGGACTGATACGGGACCTCAAAATACTGTGCAATTTAAATACGGAGCAGATCTCGACTTTAAAGCAGTTTGCTGTGGACAAGAACTGCATTAGTGCTCATGGATTATGTCGACTAACGATTGATCTGTCTTCAAGAATTTTTAACTTTAGAATTAATTACCCCAAAATAATTGGTGCCCTTAACCAGTTAGTTTCCACATTTCGTGACACCTTAGAATATTTACGGGTAATCTTGGACCCCATCGATGTCCGCACGACAATTCATATCCCACCGATGAAAAGCTTAAAATCTCTTGAGCTCACCCAACATCCATGTTATGTGGTGGAAAGTAATGAAGATGGTGATGGTGTGATACGAGAGATCAGTGCGTATTTGTATGGATTTGAAGAGTACCGACTCCCTATTAAAGAATATTTTCCTCATCTAAGGAATGTTAAGCTGGCTGTAAATAGGGACGATATTTTCGGGACCCTCATTAAATTTTTTAACATTAGCCCTGACGAAATTGGAGAAGCCGAAGCTGAAGCCAAAACAGAAACCGGCCCTGATACATTAATTAAAGACTGCCTCCCAAATGTGGATGTTTTAGAAGTTTCAGAGTGTGTTTGGCCCAAAATATCATACAGCATATGGATGTCGAAGCTATTTCCAAATATTAAAGTTGTCAGAATTGAATATCGAGAAGTTCATGGGTTACAGGATACGTTCTGGCGTTTGTGTCCCTGTGCGGAATTCATCGAAATTTATAACGTGTCCCATAGATGTGACAAACAGAGTATTGAAATTGTTGACAAGTTTTTTACGGGGTTTTCTCTTGAGTTGTGTGTTAAACTACAGACTGCTGATTTTCCTGGAGATATCGTCAATAGTTCCGAGTCGATGAATTTCTTGCGGATTACGCCGTCTATTTGTGATCTGTCACGTAAGCTCGATTTTGATTGCGGTTTTATTAATTACCGTAAATGCTCTAATATAACGCGGGTCTCCAATACAGCGTTGGTCTCTATTACAAAGTGGGGGAGGGGGGGTAAACTTTAAAGTTTTAATACAACGCGGGTCTCCAATACAACGCGGGTCTCCAATGCAACGCGGGTCTCTAATATAACGCTGATGTTTCGCTATGCTTTAACATTGCGCATGTGTGGTTGAAAGTGCAAAGTTTTCGATGCAACGCGGGTCTCTAATACAATACGGGTCTCTAATATAACACGGGGGGTACAAGTCAGTTTTATTAAAACGCGGGTTGATGTATTAGAGCATTTACGGTACTTTTTTTGTATTACTGTTCGCCTTTCGCTAAATTTTAACTAATACACTGCTCATGTTGGAATAAGAATAAGTAGGCACATATATATCGTTTGTGAAGAACCAAAATGACCCATATCTAATTTAATCTACAATCAAAATGAGCTATATCATAAAAACAATATGAGAAACATGTGTAAAATGTTAATTTAGAGTTTCTGAAAATTGTGAAATGTTATATTTACATGTTTTTGAAAAGAGCAAAATGTTTTAGTTACATATTTTTGAAAAGTGCGAAATATTCTATTTAAATGATTGCAAAACATGTTTCAATATTCTTTTAGATAGTGGATATTGTATTTTTGCTACAAATTGAAATAGATATGGGTCATTTTGGTTCTTTACGGACCGTATTATGTATATTAAAAAGTAATCATAATTATGGTAGGTACAAAAAATACTTGTAATTTTCTTTATTAAGGATTAAAGGAGCTCAAAATTAAATTCCGAGGGATTTCTGGTCAATTTGGATCACGTATTTCTGGAGAATATGCTTTCAAGAGAATGCCACAGACAAAAATAATATTTTCCCTACATCCAGTTCGCAAAGATCAAAGTAAGTCAGTTTGGAAAAAAGTAAAAATACGTATTTCTACTCATATAGCGTGTAAAATTAAATGCACACGTTTATATGTATAAAATAGAAAATCCAATTTTTAAAATTATTGAGGGTGATGGAAGACAGCCATGCAGAGTGTAATAATTGTGCTCATGATAACAATTTCAGGCCACTACCAGATCTGTTTGGCTTCTCTGACCCCATGCTATGCTCAAGTCATATATGAAAATTGATAAAATTGACAAGACGGTTCATTTACTTAAAAGTAGTTTATTGTAAAACAATTATCGTAATTAATTATTGTTATATATCCATGATATCCTTTCTCATTACATTTATACGTGTTTGCTAACATACTGGAAAGAGCGCTCTAATTGTATTTTGATTTACTATTTTAAATAAAATATTAATACGCAACAAATACGAAAGAAATAAGGCAGTAACTTCACTGAGCTCACTGACTAATTATATATCAAGAGGTTTGAGTCTCAATCGTCTATTCCATAGCTATATAATAATATTATGTCAGTGTGTAAACTTCCCGCTCGCAGAATTCACTGGAAAATGCATAAGATCTAATATGTACCCAACGACCTAGCCTATTGTTGCGTTTTATTTTTAGACTTAGAAAGTGATTTTCCTATTAATGGAACTAAAATAAATAGCATTAGCGTAGGTATAGGTTGCCTATGAGGTGTACATAATTAGATAGATGACATGCATATGCATGCAGATTTAATTATATGTTTTCTTTATCCTTTTAAAACTGACTGTGACGACAACAGGACCGGACCACAGAACTGAAAATTGAAGGTTTTCGGATTTTACTCACAAGCTCACATCTTTTGACATTAATTTATACTCGAGAAGTTAAGAAGACTAGTTTAATTCTTAATAGACTTAACAATGACTTTATACATCCGTCAACGAGGAAATTTCATCACCAGCCCAGTTTAGGCTTTTGTTAGTTAACTATTTTATAACAACAGTTGACAATATAGTATTACCATTTTTTTTAAAGAAATATATTTGTAGTCTGTCAAGTTGCAAGTGTGGACAGTGTCAACTGACGGTATCTTCTATATTTTCTTTTCAAGATACGTTGATCAATATTATTGAAAATATTATAAACATTGTAAATATAAAGTAAGTTGTGTTCCGTATTCCAAACAGCCTGATTTTATTACATACATGTTTTTATAGTTGATAGCATTACGTAAGCATTGAGTAAATAATTATTTTAATAATACAAATATTATTTATGAAAATGATAAATATCGTCTGTGAAGAACAAAAATGACCCATATCCATTCGTAGCTAAAAACAATATTCACTATCTACAAAAATGTTTTAATAGAACATTAATTTGCACTTTTCAAAAACATATAAATAGAACATTTTACACTTTTGAAAAAACATGTAAATAAAGCATTTTACACTTTTTGAATAACTTGGAATTAGAAAATTTTGCAACTTTTCAAAAACATGGAATTAGAACATTTTACATTTTACACCTTTCAAAAACTATTAAATTAGCATACGCATGTGTCTCATTTTGGTTTTATGACATAACTCAATTTGATTTTAGCTTTAGTTGTATATTAAATATGGGTCGTTTTGGTTTTTCCGAGCGATATTGATTGTATCATTGCAGTTAGGTTTTGTTTCTTTTTTTGTATCAGACTAATTGTCACCGCAAGAAAAAGACATTGGTTGTGATGACGATGGCATCTTTTTCCAGCTCTGATAGAATAACTATTTCTCCAGCTCCAACTGCAGCCAATAAAAGGATGAAAACAGTCGAAGGGAATCTTGCAAGGGACGTTGATTCTCAAAATCTAAAGGATTTGCTGACCTGTAATGAAATTGCAAATAAACTATGTGAACATGTGAGTTTTGGGCTTGACTCATTTGTCAGTTGATATTCTAATTACAATCTTTATCAAAAATGATAAATAAATCTAATAATATTTAACTAAAAGTGAAATGTTCAATTGTATATTTAATGTAAAGGTGCACTTGGACTGAAAAATGATTTTCATTGCACCTTAATTTAAATTGTTTGCATTATTATTCTTCTAGGACTTGATCCCAATATTCTCAAACAGCTGCATCACTACTCAAGACTTACTAAATTACCGGCAAGTGAATCGAAGTTGGCGTGATGCAGCTACGGCAATACTGCTCCAACGAAATTCGTGCCAAGTTGTTCTAAAAGAAATAAAAATATCTGGGCCTTCTAATAAAATTAAAAACAAAAATCAAGATGGGGATGATGAGGATCATGAGACTGACTGTTTTGATCCCTTAATTGGATTTTGCAATGGTAATGGAAAGAATAAAATCCTAATAGAAGAGCTTGCAGAAATAATTTCTACCTCACCCAAATTCCCATCTTCAACTTTCCTCATAAAACTTCAGGAAAGCCAAATTACTGATGAGCATCTTCCACCCTCCTTCAAAACATCCTTAAAATCTATAAAGCCACATGGAGAAATTTTTCAAACACTCCGTCTCGACGGTATGATTTACAAAATGAAGTTTCTGTGTGTTTTGAACATTGTTTCCTCATTTACGCCGAAACTGAAATATCTGGATTTGGAACTAATGTCGTTGCGAATACTTCCATACGAATACTTGGATGACTACAAGATTCGATTGGATTTAAAACGGTCCACTTTCCCAAAACTGCCGATTACAAAAATTCGATTAAGCAAACAACTGGATACTGTCTACAGGGACTATGAAGCCAATCGAAAATTTATGGCGGAGCTACTCCAATCAGCACCTGGGTTGCAATCCATTGAAAATGTGAACAAAAATAATTTATCTGGAGTTAATTGGGGACAAAATATTGGGCTTGTGCGAGATCTGACAATTGATTGTGATTTAGATTATGAGCAGGAGGTGGATATTTTACATTTTGCTTCTGTCGTCAGTCCGATTCCATATACGTTTTCCACGGACTGTGGAGTGTCTCATTTAACTTTGGACTTGTCCACTCTTTTCGATGACATTTATGATGTTTTCCCCATTACAAGAACTGTTCTAAATAAATTACTTGAGTCTGTGAGCCACACTTTGGAACACCTCCGAGTTATCGTGAATCCAATCTACATCTACACCACAATTCAAATTCCACCCATGAAAAAATTAAAATTTCTCGAGTTGGCTCAAGATTGGCGCTATGTGGGTGAAGATGATGAAGATCAGATTGATAGAGCGCACGGGGATGAGTCCAGTGCCTATTTGTGTGGATTTCGAGAGCACAACTTGACCAAGGAGGAGTACTTTCCCTGTTTAAGGCATATTAAGCTTGGGGTAGGCAGGCAGGATATTTACGGAACCCTTACTAAATTTTTCAACATCGATCTTGATGAAAGATTTAGAGCTTTTGATAGGCTTGAGGAATACGATGATGAGGATTCGGCTCGGGTAATGTTTGGGGATTCGGATGAAATTGATGGTTCTCAGGATGCGAATAAATCTGTGGATGGATTAGCCCCGCACGAAGCTGTGGATGGAGATGAATGTGCGGATAAAGGTGAGGCACTGGACGACTACTGCCTCAGAAGTGTTCAAGTTTTAGAAATTTCAGACTCTGTGTGGCCTAAACAAATTTACTACACACCCATGTCAAAGTTATTCCCGAACATTCGTATTTTCAAAATTCAATATAGAAGTTGGCATGGCCTGCGAAATTCCGTTTGGGCCATGTGTCCGAATGCAGAATCAGTTGAAATTTATAATGTTTATCACTATGACCGAAGCATTGACTTTGTGGACAGGTTTTTCACAGGATTTCATCTCGAATTGTGTAGGAAACTCTGGGGCACCGAGCTTCCATCCGATTCGGAAACTATTAATTGTTTTGAGTCAAACCGGGTTTTCTCGTCTATTTGTAGCTTGCCACGTAAGTACCTAATACGTTTTAATGAAGGCTTCATTTTTTTTAGGGAGCAATTATATTATTTTTATCCTCCGCCGTTATCTTTTCCCTTTCACAATTATTATTATTAGTTTTAAAATGTACAATGTAGCGTAGTAGTTAATCATCAGCAGTTAAGTTATGCATGGGCTAAGCATGAAGTACATATATATATTGTGTTTTGTTTTATTTATATTGCCTGTAAAAGGTTTAAAGGAGTTCACAATGAAATTTATAGTTATGCTGGCTCAATTTGGATCACAAGTTTCCGGAATTTATGCTTTTCAGAAGATGCCACAGACAAAGGTCACGTTTTCCTTTCCGGAAACTCTTATAAACCGAGGTTATTGCAATACATATTATATATATATATACATCTTTCACTATTAAAATTATGACTCGGGATCTGGTTTATGCCGGCCATTTATAAATGTTAGGCCATCCCAATCCCCTGGTAACTATTGCAACCTACAAATTATGGTTACTAGTTTAGTTTTAGTATTTCACAATTAATGGAGGCAACAAGTTGCTCTGTACAGTTGGCTCACTTGTAAGTACCTGCAATCTATATTACTGCTTAATAATGTTTTTTGTTGCCCTTGTTTTCAGATGACATCGAAACCCACTTGGCTCCTCTACTGCCTTACGTTCATATTATTTATGAAAAGTAATATTTAACAATTAGGCATCCCTGGAACGAATCGAGTCGTATATATGGTTAATTATGTAGATTGTAGTTAGTGACAAAATTTAAACTCCGTTAAAAAATAGGGTTACTTTTGTAATATATATTTAGAATTTATTTTGTTGCATCTATATAGTGTCTCTATAGGTTTGTAATTTTAAATTGAATACGAGTTGAAATTTAATAAAAAAGAACAAATTATAAAATGTACAAGATATCATTTATTTTTCGTCGCTTGAATGTCGATGAATGAATGGGGTACCCAAGGAAGGAATGCAAGTCTTGGGTACTCAAGAGTCTTGGTACTCAAGGGTCTTTTTTACCCCAAATAACTGACATCCCTAGCTGCCACCCACCTTTATGCCTTGACTAACTATATAGGTATAGGTACTTAATGTCAAGTCCACGGGCGATACCAAACACTCCAGTCGTTTCCAGTCCAGTGACCCTCCTCAACGCTTGGCATAAGAAACACAGGGCCGGATATTGCGGCCAGCGCAGGCAGCCCCCGCTGCCTGAATTTAATAAAAAGATGTAAATGGAACATTTTGCAATTTTTAAAACATGCAAATAAAATATTTTACGCTTTTCAAAAACATGCAAATAAACTTTTTACACATTTAAAAAACATGGAAATAGAACATTTTCCACTTTTCTCCAAACATGTAAATAGAACATTTTCCATTTTTCTGAATCAAGTAAAAATAACATTTTGCACTTTTCTGAATCAAGTAAAAAGAACATTTTGCACTTTTCTGAATCAAGTAAAAATAACATTTCTCATTTTTCCAAAATGTGTAAATGCAACAATTTGGTCTACCAAAGAAAATAATTAATTAAATCAAAATAATGGTTTTTGTATGGAAAC
This sequence comes from Dicyrtomina minuta, assembly GCA_949802685.1. Lineage (NCBI taxonomy): Eukaryota > Metazoa > Arthropoda > Collembola > Symphypleona > Dicyrtomidae > Dicyrtomina > Dicyrtomina minuta. Next base: position 170,409,574 of record OX461808.1, on the reverse strand, counting down.
AAATTGCTGCCTAAAAGTAATTCCTTCGTCCGTCCCTGAAAAAACACCTACGCTTACGCTACATATTATTAAATTGCCTGTTTGAACTCAGGATAAGAAGATATTATAATGATATTGTAATTAGCAAAAGCAATCTCTGAGGTTGTCAGACTTAAATCGCTTAAAATAGAAGCTCCAACAAGACACATTCATATGGAATCCTCCACTGACATTGAAATCCGTTAGTAGTGTGACCGAAGTGGAATATCCGTTTTGATGATTATTTTTTTTCTTTGACTTCAGTTACCATTGCCAGCGATTATGCCACTATGTATTAAAATATGTTTATCTAAATTAATGAAACTGGGTGAAATTATGTAATCCGTGTGTCACCGCCCTTAGTAATGGTTTATGTTCCTTTAACTACAACAATTATGTGTCATTACCTACTGCTTTGTAACAGTCAACATACATTTTATTGAAGTTGATTTGAATTATGTAGTACAGTTCCAAAAATGTAGCATTTAATAACTGTTAAATATTCAAGACTCAAGTATTTTATCATGTAGTAGTTATTACTCTTTGCTTAGAATCGATCTTCATTACAACTTTTTATACTAAGCATTTTTAACAAAGCAGAAACTTAATCTGATTTCAATATCCATGTAGTTACAATTATTAAAAAATTAGCATAAACATTTTTATAAAACAAATTAAAATTTCTAAATTGGTTTAGCCAACTGTTGGAAACAATATGTCATCGTATTGTCTATCTCAATGACACGGTTATTAGGCAGTAAATTCATTTACCAATTAATCAATAAATACAAAATATAAATAATATTTACACACACAAATCACAACAACACGTATTATTATTTAAAAAGGATTCCAGTTACAATCGACTGATTAGGTAAAACTCGCGGAGTTGCTTGAAGGTGTATTGGTATGTGCATAAAATTAAAACAGCTATCAAATCCCTGATCCGGATCAACATACAAAAGCACCGTCCTAATGACCATCTTCAATCTCAGCATCAGAGTTTGCCCCACTTAAGCTAGTTGAAGTGTCGAAGTGTTGCCGGGAGTTTAAAAAAAAGGATGACAAAATTTAAAAAGAGTTTAAATTCAAAAAAAGACGTGATTTTCAAAAATCGTTCTCAGCTCTTTCTTCTGGAATACAATAATTACAATTCACTAGTAGCTGAAACCCCATCCGACCACCACCAATCTAGCCAATTCCTAATGTCTTCCCTATTCATGAATCCCATAGCATTCGTGGTCCCTATTGCGAGACAACTGGAATTCTCATCAAAATTGTTTTGAAAATGTACATTATCGATTGGGATATTAGGACCTTCCTCGTTAAATGCATTTTTCAACCCCAAGAATCTTGTATTGCTAAAACCCGACTTGACTTCCCTGAGCAGAACTAGGTTGATACATTGTTTGGCGAGGATTTCTTCAGATTCGGATATCTCCGCATGAAGATCATTAAAAAGGGCCAAAATCTTTCGATTCACCATATCGTGGAACATGATACAAGTCACAGACGGGAGTCGAGAAGCAAAGCTGTAGCTTAATGGGGCGGCGGGGGTGAGAGTATTCAATGTAGCAGCTTCCCTCCAACTAGAACCAGAACTGGAGTTAGCCGCGGATCCCCGCTGACCAATGAACTGCCGAATCTTGGCCCATTCCTCCCCTGCTTTTTGCTCAATGAATTTCTGGAGGGTATCGATAAATTGCCGGAGTGACACGAGTTGGGCCAGGAGCTTGGGAAACATTGTAGAACCGTGCGGTGGTCGAAAGCGCCACAATAAATATTTTCTAAGAAGTTCCAGATATACCTGTTGGCCCTCTTCCACGTGGGTTGGTTCCATTAGCCCGTCCCTATCAGACTCGAAAATAACAATAATGGAAAGGAGAAGAATTGTTGGCTCGTCTGCTTGTAGGTTTTGTAGGCCTAGCCTAAAATCCTGCCGCATTTTGCATAGGTACTCTTCATGTTTCACAAGCTCGTCAAGAAATTCGCCGCAGAGTCCATAGCTCAAATTATTTCGATCATGAAAACTAGTCAAGATTTGAGTATTGTAAGGCCAAATAAGATTTTTGTAGGGTGAGCGGAAGGGAAGGGTGGAGCCAAGCTCACATACCTGAAGGAAGCCGTGAAGGAGGAGTGTCGTTTGGTCAAAGAATGTCAGTCGAGAGAATTCCGGGACTTTTTGTTGGTAGGAAATGAGTCGACGAAGGATTTTGTCGAGCATTTCTGTAAATTCCTTGGATGATTTGTTATTGGTTTGGCTTTGGCTGTTGGAGGCGGTGGAGGCGGAGGAGGAGGAGGCAATGGAGGAGGAGGGTAGCATCTGGTACGGAAAGTCTACGTGTGACTGATAAAAATTCAGAACGAGTTGTGTGAGACCTAGTTGGTCATTTGGGGTCAAGTACATCAAAATTTTAGCAGGGTCATTGTCCCACGTATCTACCCTGCCCAGTTTTTGATCCCTTTTCTGCTTTCTGAAAAATCAAAAAATGTTATTGTTAGTTAAATATTTAATAGTTAACAAAAAATATTCATGCATTGCAAAATAAAAAGTCAGCAGAGCTGCTGCCTACTTCCAAGTTTCCACAAACAAAACATACTCTTTAGTTAACGTAATAAATTGATTGATTACCTAAGATTTTGAAGCTTTTGGCGCTCATCTTCATCTTTGACCCATTTTGTTCTCATTCCGATGATGCGACATTTTTTAAAGCGGCAAGATTGGCACATTTTTCGAGTTCCTACATTGATTTTACAATTGCCCTGTCCTTTGGCACACAGAAAAGTTGGGTGAGTATTTGCGATCACGGAGCGACGAAAAAATTGCTTACAACCGTCACAGGAAAGTCCACCAAAATGTTCACTTTTTGCAGCATCACCGCATACTCTACAGGTCTAGAAAATGTAAGGAACAAAAAATTACAAAATAGTTTCTATACAATAATAGTAATACGCACGTGTAGTGATAATAATATTCAGTATAATATCTAATTAAATGTGATTATTGTAATTTTTGTTGTTGTAGTCGTAATAATTAATTGTAATTATTAGTTAGTACAACTTTTAATTGGCATTTTTCATAATACTTTCCTAATAACTGTTACGCTTACTTTCTTTTGTCCACCACTGCTGCTGGAATCCAACTGTTCTGGTGGTGAGATTCCAGGTTGATTAGGAACTCGCAGTATGACATTTGACGTGTCGTTTTCCTCTCCCATTATCAACCTTTCAGCATGGTAACTGAATCTCACGGTGAGAAGACGACAAGTGAGAATATCAGTTGCATCAAGTATCTTCAAAATCGTTAGTACAATCTGCATTCACACATAAATTACAGAACAAATATACTTTAACAATAATAAATAGATGGCAAATCATCAAAATTGTTTACTCTTTCATTCTTGTACATTTTGCTTTTTTAAAAACCAAAATTGAAAACTGTTATATTTTCTTTCTAAAAACACATGACCAAGATATTTTTATATTCCTAATGAAATTTTATGTATTGAAACATTGTGTAATAATTACACAGTATTTAATGTATTATATTACATATCGTCAGTGAAGAACCAAAATGACCCATATCCAATTTAGAATACAATCAAAATGAGCTACGTCATAAAACCAAAATGAGAAACGTGCGTAAAATGTTACTTAGGAGTTTTTGAAAAGTGTAAAATATTCTATTTACATGTTTTTAAAAATTGCAAAATGTTCTCTTTTCATGTTTTTGAAAAGTGCAAAATATGGGTCATTTTGGTTCTTTACAGACGATATATTTATTATATTATGTAAACAAAATCATTATTCAAGTCAGCAAAAAGTTTGCTTACCCAGTCGATGCAAAAGATTTCGTGGTTGAGGCATAGGGATTCATGCTCACCGATTTGTATGTCAGATCCTGTCTCCGTCTCCATGACGACTTTAGCAGCTTATGATTATCTTTAATTAGGTACTCTGTATATTGTTTAATATTTAATAAATGAATTAAATACACTCACAGGTTACTGAAGTTACATGCTATTTATATTTTAAAAGATTTGAGTTCTTCCCGTAGACGTGATTAATTAAAACAGTTTCCTGTGTCCTTCGCTCTCTATTTTGCCTGCAAAATATGAAGATTAAGACCTAAAAGACACAGTGACACACCACCAACAAAACTAATAGTTCCATCGTCATGAAATGGAGCCAGCCAGTCTCGTAAAAGTCCATTTCCCCTTGTCGTACGCAGTATGTATGTACGTAATTACAAGTGATATGAAATTATAGGCATATTGCTCCTTCAACAGAAAGGTGTACAATTTCTTTTTGCTTGTGCATATCCTTAACCTGAACCTACAGCCACTACCACTGCCACTGCCACTGCCACTGCCACTACCATTCCATTTCAGTTCAGTCGCAGTCCAGGGACAGGAAAGTGACTTGGGTCGCACTGCCTAACTATACGTATTATTATGTTAAAACTTTATTTCAGTCAAACAAAGACACACTATTTAAGCATTCACACACCCCAATTTACAGTCTATACAGACGGTCATGTAAATTCGATAAGTGACTATATTGTACCTGCAAGCGGAAAAAGGAAAAACTTACTATTTACATAGATAGTTAGATAATGAAAACTATCAAAGTGAGTTCTATTCTTAAGCTTCCGTCAAGTTTCCTAATTATCTTCTAATAATAATAATAAAAAAGAATTAAGTAGTATGCCTGAATTTATGAAATGGCTATGCTTCCTATATAGTCAGCAGGGCAAAAAACCTCGAATGGGCAGTTTATAAATGACGTCTGGATTTTGAGCCATTGCCATTATGTAAATAATATCCTTTGACCTATTAGGACGTTTTAAATGGGGTCCTACAGACAATAGACGGCTCATATTCTGTACTGTACCTATATTTTATCGTCTACGAAGAAACAAAATGACCCATTTACAATTTAAGCTAGAATAAAAACGAGCTAACTTAACTAAATACAAAATGAGATTTGGATGACCAAGTTGGTAATCACTAGTTTTTAATAATACAAAATGCTCTATTTACATATTTTTTTAAAAGTACAAAATGTTTTATTAACGTAATATTTTTAAATGGAACGAAATTTCCTATTTTAAGTTTTTAAAAAGCTCAAAATGTTCTATTTGCGTAATACTTTTAAAAAGTAGTAAAAGACCTATTTTGCATTTTTGGAAAGCGCAAAATGTTCGGTTTACGTTATATTTTTAAAACGTACAAAATTTTCTATTTGTAACTTTTTGGAAAGCGCAAAATGTTATATTTAAGAAGTGTTTTTAAAAGTTACAAAATTTCCAATTTTTTATTTTTGGAAAGCGCAAAATGTTCTGTTTACGTGATTTTTTGAAAAGGTACAATTCCTATTTTAACTTTTTGGAAAGCGCAAAATGTTCTATTAACGTAATATTTTAAAATGTTACAAAATTTCCAATTTTAAGTTTTTAGAAAGCACAAAATGTTCTGTTTACGTAGCATTTTTAAAAGGCACAAAATTTCCAATTTTAAGTTTTTAGAAAGCACAAAATGTTCTGTTTACGTAGCATTTTTAAAAGGCACAAAATTTCCTATTTTAAGATTTTGGAAAGCACAAAATGTTCTGTTCACGTAGTTTTTTTAAAAGGTACGAAATTTTCAATTTTAAGTTTTTAGAAAGCACAAAATGTTCTGTTTACGTAGCATTTTTAAAAGGCACAAAATTTCCTATTTTAAGATTTTGGAAAGCACAAAATGTTCTGTTTACGTAGTTTTTTTAAAAGGTACAAAATTTCCTATTTGTCACTGTTTGGAAAGCGCAAAAGGTTCCATTTACGTAGTGTTTTTATAAAGTACAAAATTTTTAATTTTATGTTGTATGTTTTTGGAAAGCGCAAAATGTTCTATTTATAAGCTTTTACGATCATGAAAAATTTAATTTTTAATAGATAGTGCATTTGGATTTTTGCTAAAAGGGAAATAGGTCATTTTGATTCTTCACAGACAATGCTTATTGATTATTAATGTATAATATTATTATTATTGACACTACATATAATTATGTATTACCAATTTGGTACAGGTAGTTACTTTTAGGACAGCGGCAGTATGCTTATGAAATTCGTCAAAGTTTAACTTCAGTTGAAAACGCAAGTTTGTTAAAATAAGCATAATTAACAGATGAAAACAGTTGCGAGATGGGGTGGGGGGAGGGAAGTGGAGGATAAATAATTTTATAAACGACCAAGCTATTCACTTTTTGCCCTGCATGTGCACTGCGTTATTAGTTTTAGTGTTTCTTTAATAGTATAGGATACATACATCTGTAATGGATATAACCTACAGGCATCTTCTACAAATGATGTCATGTATAGGATGAGGATCAGTGGGTCTAGTTGGCTAGTTTTAATATATCATGCTAGGGATAGGCGGTTTTGCCCTCCATGTTAAAGTTATGATTTGGATGGGAGAGGGAGTCCTAAGAAGAGTTGTTATTTGGTTGACATCATTTATAAATCATCCACTAATGAGAGAAATAGTGAATCCGATGGGTTTAATAGTTTAATTTCCTTTGGTAATATCAAACGCAACTTTACTTTACTGTACATTACATGACCGGTAGCCGGTATGTACCTGTTTGTGTGGAAGGCGGAACGTCTGGTCTGCTATTTATTGAAATTGGGAGATACATGCTTATGAAGTCTCTCAGCAATGCAAGAAAATCCAGTTGATCCCAATCCTAATGATCTACTTTAAACTGCATTTTAATGTAATATGAATCATGTATCTACAAAAATAAAATAAAATGAGGAAAATTCGTTTCCTCCACTATTCAGCATATTTATTGTCATTTCCTACGTTGACTTATTATAATGCAAACTGGTAAAATCATCTGGCATTTAATGATTTAATATACTGGATGCAGTGTGGACAAAGATAATTGACATAAATGCAGCCAATTTATTAAACTACAGTACTCTCTCCTGTATCCGGATTAATTGGGAACAGACCCCACCCGGATACGAAAATATCCGAATATAGGAAATTTTTACAATACATTCTTAAACGGTTGTAAAAAAACAAAATGGATTTTGTAGTAACATTTATAATTAAATCAACAATTCCCACTGCCATTTTCTCACTATTAATCACATTTATGTATAGGGCAGAAAAAAATCATAGGTTTTGGTTTTGGAAAAATAATTGACACTAGATCGCTTTAATTTGCTTCAGTATTTGTTTTCTATCCTATTACCTAATAAACGAAGAAAATGTGTGCCCACAAAAACTAAAAGAATAATACTTTATCCTAACTATTATCTTCTGTATAGCCTTAACAGCGAAATTAAACAGTTTGAATTTGCCGCCAAATTTTAGTTGTCAATTAACAGGTTGTAAATTAAAGGGAAGAAGCCGTCAACGGGTTAGCTGTGACGATTTACGCACAGGTATTTTTATTTTCTCAATAAATCCAAAAATTTAATATTGAAATTTTTGAATTTCCCGCTAAAACTTTAAATATTGTGTTAAATGAAGATTTCGACCGGTAACTCAGTAAACTTACACCAACATGATACACCATTCGAATCGTAACAATTAGGCAAATCTAAATAACTTAGTGTGCACGCACGATAGTTATTAGTTTTCAAATGGTTTCGAAATAACATAATTGCAAATTAAAAATGTTAACGGATTGTGTCGAGTGATAGATCATTGGAAAGCTCTTTAAAAATAAGCAGAGACCTTTTTTTTCGTTTTTGGATTGTGACCTATACAACACATTTTTTGCGGCATTTAAAAATTAAAAGACCGCTATTTTGAAAACGTTTAGTTATAATGGGGGCCCGTTCTGTTATTTGAATTTCCTATGGCGATTAGCTTTCCAATGATATATGGCTCGATGAAATTGGTCCAGTATTGCAGAATTTTCAAAATTCCTGTAAATTATGTAGATAGGCACTAAACAACTAAATTATTTATTAAGAGGGGGGGGACTATAGCGGCTTATTTGATTTTCCGCTTTCATTTTCTTAAGACCTATATACAAATATTTAACTACCCCTCGTAGAGGGACTTCTCCTGCTGACACAAAAGCGTCGAGAACATTCCAACGATTTAAAATTGATGATTTTTTATTGCTACAGCTTTGGCAATATGACGAAAAGAAGAAGGAGAGTAACACTTGGTCTTGGCAGTTAACTTTGACTTGACTCGAAATCCGCATGTAAATCTGAAACAATTTTTTTCGGTGGTTTTATTAGCACACAAGTGCTTTTTAAATTGGAGACTGTTCTTGAAATGATTGACGAACCATCCCGTCTCTTTTACTTTACCCATCTTGAAGTAGAGTTACTAAAATTGACAGCAAGGAGACGACAAGGATTAAGATCGGCTGGTTAGGGGTTCTTTGCAATCTCCGCTACTATCTAGATCCGCACATAAACTGTAACAAAATCCCAACAATTTTCAATCTCAAGATCAAATTCCTTCTTGATTATAGAGCTATAGCGTATAATAATTGATAGTTATTAATTAATGTCAAACACACATATGACCACAGATTAATTCATGACTTAAATCCCAAAAGTATTCTTGATTATTTCAAAATTTAAAATTTGTTCGCTTGTCATCCGTAGCTCTGTTATTTTCACGATACAATAGAAAAATAGAAAGATACACCGCTAATCGAACTGACAGTACTTGAAACTTTAGCTATAAGCTCAGTCAATCTCGTAAAATTTAATTTTTTGGCCGTATGCAATAAATTTGTAATTTCACGTGATTTTAGAACCAAGTTAAGAAAATTTTTCCGTCAACAGAAAGTTGTACAACTCTAGGGACTGTTGTGATAAAATCCGGAACCTTAACCTAACACTCAGGTTCTGCCCACCCCAGTTTAGACCAGTATAGCGTCACTATCTAAAACAGTTCAATTATTATTTTGTAGGAAAATTTATTTTAGTCACACCAACACAAACTTCAACAAACATGAACGCACTACACTCCGCATTGTGAATTGTGACTAATAACATACTGAAGAAGTTTTTGGGAGATAAACCTAACCAAACACGCCAATGCCAGTCGATCCCAATGACGTGGCTCAACGCTGGGCATAAGAAACACATCTACGCTACATATTTTGACTTTTTGAACTTAGTTCTGTGCCTTTATTTTTTCTACAATACAAACTGTATTCTGTCACAAATCGTAAGTAAACAGTTAAAATGACCCACATCCAATTTAAGCTAGAGTCAAAATGAGGTATGTTATTAAAAAACACTAAATGCTAAAGATTTTTTAGATGTTAATCAAGTGATTTTGAAAAGTGTAAAATGTTCTATCAGTATTTGCATGTTTTTAAAAATTGCAAAATATTCTATTTCCGTGCTTTTAAAAATTGCATAATATTCTATTTCCGTGCTTTTAAAACGAACAAAATGTTCTATTCCGTGTTTTTAAACCTTTAAATTGTTTCATTTTTTTGATTTAGAAAAAAGTAAAACTAAGGTTAGGTAACCTTACCTAACCTAACTAACCCTTATATGTCTAATACTAAAGTCAATCTACCTTTTTAGGCAAAGAGCAAATACCAAATCGTTTCAATGCTAAAGTTATAGAACCAAATAGTACATTGTTAAAAGCCCCTTTAATGTCGGCAAAGGCACCCATAACTATTATTACTGACTTAAGGGCTTTCTTCACATACACTACTATTCTATAAATAGCCGCATCCGTGCAAAGACCCTTTAAATACGCAAACTAAAGATTAGCCCTGAGCCAGCCCTTCAACTCAGGTGTCGTGATGTGCCTGTCCAGCAGACTTTCTAGGATCTTCAACAAAACAAGAGCTAGCTGTATGGGTCTCTACAAGGAAGCCTTGCAGTAGTCACTCCTACCCTGCTCAGGTCAAAATACTACCCCAGCCACCATTCCGCACAGTAGTACAGTGCCTAATGTCGGGCAAGCCTCAATGTCAACGGGTTTAAAGTGAAACCATTCTCTTGTAAGTAAATTTTGTTGAACCTGCAGCAGCTTGTTTGTTTTTTTTAACCATATTGTTCACTTTCGCTAACATTTCTTGCTTGAAATAAGCAAACATGTCTTTTGTCACACTCTGATCATCAGGCATACCAACTGGACCAATTAAAACTGATTTTACATCAGCCGAGGCACTGTACAACCAAAACTATTTAATTAAGGCACCACCTCTGGACCTTCAACTACCACCTTCTTAGATAGTGGCTCATTTCTGCTATTATTCTGCTCATGCCCATTCAAATGCTTTTTTTAAACGTTTTCTTAGTTGCACCTTCCACAGAAGAGTAACGCAACTCTAGTGGACCAGCTAGGGTATTACCACTAGCTGATTCTCTATCACTGGCTTGCGGGCTCGCTCGTTTTCTCTTTACTGCTCATTCATCCTTCTATTCTAATAAGCTTTCGTAACCCGAACAACGGTCCAACTAACAGGAAAAGAAGCTGTGTTTCTAGCTATATAGCGACTAGTTACCATTATATAATAATAATAATAAATAATAATTATTATTTCTTCGGGACAATTTAACTGAAGTTCATACAACCAGACTCAACTAGTCCCTGTGGGTGAGGAAATAGGAGGCTACTGCGTTAGATTGTATCGGTCTTTGTACCCTTTCACCTATCCCTGTCCCCTCCCACACAGTACAGGAGTCTCATTTTCTAGGCACCGACAGTAAGAATGGTCACTAAGAAGCAGCGAAGGAGATCAGGTTTCAGTTAACCATCCAGTGACGTTTACCGTATAACACAAAGCCGTAAACGATAAGCAGTGGCCAAGAATTGAAGCCGGGTCTGAGATTGTGAATTTTGTTACAGTCTGCAGTCCTAGCCGCTCACCGTGCTCCTTAGTGACTAATACTAACTGTAGGGGCCTAGGGAATGGGACTCCTTCACTGTGGGGGAAAGGACGAGGATAGGTGGAAGGGTACAAAGACAGAGACGATCTAACGCGGTAGCCTCCTATTTCCTCATCTACAGTGACTGGTTGAGTCTAGTTGTATGAACTTGGGTTAAATCGACCCAATAAATAAATTATTATTATTATTATATCCAGCAGAACAATCGAGCACGCAAAGAAAAAACAAAGGACAAAAATTTAGCTCAATGCAATAAAATTCATCTTATCACGTGCAATGTGCAGGCAGCGTAGCAATCATTAATGCTTAAAGCATAAGCTATTTTTTACAAGTCAAAATTGAATGTTTACAATTATTCTGTTATTCTGTATACGATGTAGCACCAAAAAATGGTAAGTGTTATTAGTGGAAGGAGTTTTAATGTGACATGAGTGCGAGTTCGTTTGTTAGTTGCCTAGTTGACTTTATTGAAATTAATTAAGATCCTTTACTAATTGTGATTTACTTGGATGGGTGTACTTGTCAAAACCAAAATGTCTATCTTTTAAATGCTCTGTTAAATTTTGCTATGTTAAAAAAGAAAGTAATTATTTAAAAGTACTTACCTAAATGACATACGCAATTAGAAGTAGAATCAGTGCATAGTTGTATTGAAGCAAAGAAAAAGGGCTGAGAAATCCATTTTTCCCGTGATCACATTGATATTACATTGAAAGCTAGAAAAAATCTAATGCCATACAATTGTGACCTTTAAAGGCATAATTTTTTCTGGATTACTCGCGCAAGTCCTTTGTGCGTTATAAAACCATCCGCCTAGGCAAAAAATAGAAGATCCTGTTGTTTTCGATTCTAAGGCGTTAAAATATGAGCCAAAAGGGGTAATTTATTACAAAATTAACTTTGATGCTGATTGGGAAGAACTTTCGACAAAACCTAAAAATCGAAAAAATTATAAGAAGCTACCCTCGTCTAAATAAGAATCCCATACCGGTTCCTCTACGCAAGTATTCGGATTTGCAGGATCCGTAGTGTGTGCTTTTAACAAATTGTCATTTGTTTTACGATTTATTGTGTCATCAGTGAGCTTTTAACATTAAAAGAGAATTTAAAGTTTTGAATTTATTACTATTGGTGTTCTTGTGCCTCATCACTGCTTTGTAAACATTGTAAACTTGGTAACTCTTTATTGATCTGAGGTTTGTATAACCCTCAACGTTTTTATTGTTTATTTATTCAATATGTGTTGTGTAGCGACTTGTAAGTGTCACTTTTAATCCTTGTTAAAAGTTTAAATATGTAAGAAATAAAAATATACAACTCTTGATACCAATTTGTGCTCACTATTATTATAATGCGCATAGGTAAATATTATATTTTTTAGTAATATTGAATAATAACGTTTACCATTGCATTTTCCATTAGTATTTCAAAGCATTCGAGTTCTAAAAGTTTTGCATATAAACTATAATTATTCATTCAAGCGCCCTTTTGAAGACGTTAATAATGCCGGCTATGTTTAAGTTACATTTACTTTTTCGGATTTGTGCCATGTTGCATTTAAGAAACGTATGGACTTGTGCCAAGTTACTTTTAAGACTGGACTGGACTTGTGCCAAGTTGCCTCTTCGCCAGCGATATATTAGTAGTGAGTAGCATCTTACAATGCTAATTGTGTATCTTCCCACTTCTGTGTGAACAGAATCATTCTTTTCCCTAAACGAATTCTAGAGGCAAATATACGATACTGTGTTGTGGAAAGGGAAATAATAAATGGAGATTACAATCTGCGTTGAGGTGTCCTACAGAGGGGGAGACAGACATTAGCATTGCGTGTGCCTTTGTACGGTCCATCCTCTCTCTCTCTTCTCTACTCTCCTTTCATCTTTGTGTGTGGAAAGATGGGATTAAAAAATGTAGCATTTCAATCACCTTAAAGTGAGAAACGTTGGATTCCAACATTGTGCTCTTAAAAAATATGCAAATAGATCATTGTGCACGTTTTAAAAACATGTAAATAGAACATTTTGCCCTTTTTAACCACATGTAAGTAGGACATTTTGCACTCTTGAAAAACATGCAAATATATCATTTTGCAATTTTCACAAACATGTAGATAGGACATTTTGCACTCTTGAAAAATATGAAAATAGATCATTTTGCACTTTTGAAAAACATGTACCTAATTTGACCATTGTGCACTCCTAAAATAGTTCAAACAGTTCTGAAAAAATGGTAAAGGATTTGTTTTGTGTTACTGAATTATCCCTTATTTTGATTTCCTTAAATCTTGATGATTTTAAGAAACTTAATATAGCTGACCAACCAAATATTTCGAATCGGTCCCTTTAGGCCTGGTTTTCTTTTAAAATGGATTCCTTACAGGCAATAATTTTATATGAACAAAAATAATATAGAAGTAAATATAACTAGGTACGTTAATATACGGTTGACACTGCAGAACAGTGTCACACGCCGAATCAAAGTACTGAATCACTTAAACACATTTATATGGGAATTAATTGATCGATTTAACATATTTATTATAAACCTGCTAGTAGTAGATATAAAGTATATATTCCGACAATGTTAAATCTAACTTATAAAAAACGTCAAGGCCATTCAGTACCATGAGAAAAATGCAATTCCGAAAAGGCCAATCGATGCTGGGGCGATCCGCTGGGGCCGGCCATAAGAGACGGACGAGAGCGACCATGGGGACGAGCGGGACCCGATGGGACCCAATGGGACGCACCGGGACACGTGTGGATAGTGGGGAAGGGGGCGTGATTGGGGGGAGTGGGGGGTGTGTAAATGTATAGTATATGCGAGGGGCCAACTGTTTGCGCAGATCTATATAGATATATGGGAAAAATCAAGAAAAAATGATGGCAAAATATATGCAAGTAAAGCCAAAATGCTCCTATAGGGTATGTAGTGCAACAGTATATAGCTCTTGAATTTCAAGTAAAATGCATGTTTGTTTGTTAGGTGGCATTAGAGGGTGATGCGATGAAAAACGGCCGAGAAGATTGAAATGAACAACGAAATTAATGATGATAATAATAATAAAAGATTCTCGTTGGTGGTCATGGGTGGGTGGGCGCGAGCGTAAAGGAGCGTCAGACATGGCTGGCGGCTGAGCATGTGAATGCATTAGGACGCAAAGTTGTTTATGAGAGTGTTCGCTCACGCGTGACCTCCGTCTATGTACAGAGTCATCATTGTATCTTATTCTATATCTTTTTGAAATTGGAAATGTAATGTGATATAAACATTGGTGTTATTTAATAATAAAGTCATTTTAAATTATTCTTTATTGACAATAACATTAAGCTGAAAGTTCATACAAACTAAAAATTTATTTAATATGAGAGCAAGTATATATAAAAATGGGCAAAATAATTAAAGATTATATGAATCAAAGGCTTGCAGGGTCGTATTCAGGTCTTTCGGGGTATGTATGAAATAGAGGGCTGACTGATAAAAGTGCTGTAGAAAAGGAGGTTTTAAAATAAGATGGGTATTCGCTCCATAAAGACATTAAACGAAAATTTAAGAGACGACAAATTATATCGTTATTTAAAAACGAAATTTTTAGATTAGATTTAAAACAGCTTAATAGGTTATCACGTCACAATTCAAACTATAACTTTATCCTATTTGTTGTGGATCAGTTTAGTCGTCAACTGTACACCAGACCGTTAAAAACAAAATCCGCTGAAAATGTATTGGTTGCAATTAAATCAATTTTTAAGGAAGCTAAAGCTACCCCACACTATCTATATAGGGATCTAGAATAGTCGTTTAAAAGTTCCAAAGTACAATCTTATCTTAAACAAAAAAATATTAAGCTATATCATATTTACTCGCATTTAAAATCAGCTATAGTCGAACGAACAATTCGAACGTTATTTGCAAAAATTGATAGATATCTCACACAAACCGGAAATCTGCGATTCATTGACAAACTTCAAGACTACAAAAGCGTATAATAATTCAATTCATCGAAGTATAGGTATTCTACCAAACCAAGTGACAAAAGAAAACGAAAGTGACATATTCACGAGATTGTATAGGAACTTGTTGAACGGCCCTAGTTTAGACGTTGCAAAATTTAAAGTGAACGATTTAGTGCGAATAAGTAGAGCTAAGACACTATTTGAAAAAGGAAGCTCTACTAATTATTCGAAGGAAGTTTTTAAGATTTACAAAGTTCACCCTACTTCACTAATTACATATTTACTTTGGGATTTAAATAACGAAGAAATTACAGGGGGGTTTCATGCACAAGAATTACTAAAAATTAATTAATTAAAATGCTAAAGCAACACTATTTTAGTCGTCGAGACAGTTTCTTCGAGAAACAGAGTTTCTATTTGACAGTCAAAAGTGACGCTGACAATAATTTGGTAAATAATACGCCAACAAATTTTGTGACGTGTCTCACTAAGAATTAAATTTTACCGCGAGTAAGATTTGAATGTGGCTTAGCTGAAATTTACTTTGATGCGCCTGTCAAGATTGAATCAAAAGTGCCCGCGAAAATCAATCCACCTCCCGCCCCAACAGCTGAAGAATGTACACAGGTTCCATCACCCTTATTTGAACGTACAACCCCACCATCAGAAAAAAAGTTAACACTAAAAAAATATGTGCCCGAAATGCGAACATATTTTAATGAGCTTGATAAACAGATTGAGTCTGCCGCATTTCTATGCGTGGTTTTTCGTTCGTTCACAGCGAATAAAGACGGGAAAACGTTTGCTGTTCAATTAATTAAAATTAACGATAATAAAGCTGTCATAATGTCTAAAACTCTAGCAACCACACTTTGATTTGCTTATCATTGGTTTCCGTCAGGATATTAAGAATCTAAGAAAAACGTAGATCAAACTGTTTAGGACCCTATTCCATTAGAAACTAAAATGAGCCTCAAACTTGTATCGTATACAAATCAAGATAACGTAATTCATGTTATAATGCATGAAACGCAGAATATTGAGATTGTAAAAGCAAGAGAAAAAAACATTACATCTTTTATTGCTAACATAAACTCAAGCTTATCTGCTTCATCTGTTAAGCTGCGATTAACAAATAATCACTTGGGGTTAACAACATTAAACGTCAGCCTGGACGACGGTTTATCTGTAACATTATCAGACAATTTGGCTAGAACGTTATGATTTGACAGTTAAACGTTTGTTCCTGGATCGTATTTGTCAGACCACGCCGCAAGCGAGCATTTGTTCACTTAAATGAACACAGGACAAGTTTTGTCTTTATCATTTATTCGATCAACAAGTTATCAATTTTAAATAGACGAACCTGAAGAAAAAAATGTAGCTGACATTATAAATGAAATAAATTATGCTTTAGTTTTGAATGAACTAGACGCCTGTTTTTTGGTGCATGGCAACAACATTGAAAATATTCAACTTGCAAATGTTAAAATTTAACTTCCTGCAAGTGTAAATGCATTTCTAGGTCTTGATCAGAATTATAAATTTATTCACGGGCAAGAATTAATACAATTAAATCATAGCGCGCCAGCTGTTGCACAAGCTAGTGCACTCTTTGATATTCTAGAAGATTCCAACCGAATGTTAGTGCTTTGTGATGTTGTGACCAATCAGAACTTTGCTAACAAAATGTACCCGCTGCTTTGAACGGTCAATTTGTTAGGTGATAATAAATCAGAGAGACATTTAGTATTTTCCCCCATTCAGTACATTCCAGTCGAGCAGGAAAATATATCGCGGCTCCAAATTTTGCTCCTAAACGAGTTTAGACAAGTACTTGACTTTCAAAATACTCCAACCACAGTCGTATTAC
Source organism: Dicyrtomina minuta (assembly GCA_949802685.1). NCBI lineage: Eukaryota > Metazoa > Arthropoda > Collembola > Symphypleona > Dicyrtomidae > Dicyrtomina > Dicyrtomina minuta. The sequence goes on along the minus strand of OX461808.1, from coordinate 170,392,842 downwards.
ATTTTCGGTATTGCGAATAATGCGAAAAATTGTTTGCAAGGATCGATTTGATTGCACTTTAGAACCAATGAAGACCAATCAACGTAGATCCGGTCTTGCAGTTCATGGCAAGTCCTACATTATTCCATTCAGCGGAAGTGGTTCTAAAATGTCAAATAATAAAAATAAAAATATACGTCGAAAATCTTTGCGAATCAGCACGAAAAGGCAAAAGCGTAAAGCTAGTAAATCTTCTCGAGCTGTAATCAGTACTAAAACCAAAGGCCAACGATTAACATCTAATCGGGCGTGTGTGAAAAGCAAGTGCAAGAATGAATCTTAATTACGTCGCAAGTAATAATATATCCAAAATAGAGACAACTTTTAGTGGTGTCGGTGCTGTTTTTCAGGATAGCAAAAGAGCTATGCGATCAAATTTAAACCTAATGGAAATTTCAGACACTGATATAAGCGTCGAATCTTCAGAAATTGATGCAATTTATTCATCGGTTCCTGTTAAAGACACTTTTAACCCTATAGTACTTCACTGCCCAGCTGATCCTAAAGCTTATATGGATCCGCATGAGTCTCGATTATATCTAAACACAAAAATTGTTAAACAAAACAACGCTGATCTTGCGTCTACTGATCTTGTTTCAGCAACGTTTATGTTTTTCTACGCATTGTTTTTCAAAGTTGAAGTATCAATAAACAATGTTGTTGTATCAGATTCTAATAATTTATATGGTATACGATCAATTATTCATCAAATATTGACTCAGCCCCCCTGTCTTAAAGAATCATGCATGAAATCTGTAATGTACTACCCTGACGCGGCTCAAGACACATTTGTAGAAGCAAACAATGCAGGATTCAAAAGCCGTTTTGCAATTGGAAGGGAAAGCGCGTCATTTGAAGTGTTGGGGAAAATTGACTCAGAAATTTTTAATCAAACAAAGTATTAAATTCCAAATACTGACTTAAAAATTGTTCTGCGCTGTAGCGTACCAGAGTTTTCCCTCGACTGTGCAACAGACCTAGGCACCCCCAACTGCCCTTATAAAGTTATTATAAACGAGGCTGTGTTGTACCTAAAGAAGCACACCGTCCACCCTGATGTAATGCAATACCATCATAAGCTTTCAACGGCAAATCAGACATGCAAGTACCCCATTAGTCGTATGAAAATGAATAGTTGGACCATACCACGAGGTGCGCTTTCAAGCTCAAACGACTCAGTACTTTCAGGACCTTAGCCGCAAATGCTAGTTGTTGGACTTGTTGATAGCACTGCATTTATTGGAAAACTAGATAAAAGCTGTTTAAATTTTCATTATTTTGACTTGTCTCAAATTTCACTTGAAGTGAATCAAAACTTCAGTCTCTACAGGCAAATGAATTTTGATTTTGACGCCAAACAATATATTTTAGGTCAGAATTCTGTTTATTGCGCTGCTGAGGACCAACTTATAGGAAATGGAATTTCACCATCGGACTGGCTAAACGGTAATATAATTAACTCAATTATTATTATTATTAAAATGTAAACTAAAATACACATTGTTGCGTATTTGTTTTATAATGTTTGTGTTTTATTACAGGCAAGAACTTGATTGTATTTGACCTTCTTCCATCCGCAGTTAAAGTTAATCTGCATTTTAAAAAAGCTTTCCCACAGGCAATAAATTGTGTAGTTTTTTAACAATTTTAATCAATTATTGAAATTGACAGTCGAGCAAACGTTATTATTAATAATTAATTTATTATGAATACTTGGGAACTTAAGCAAGCATTGCACAATCTTCTTGGAATTCAAAAGAGGCACAAAACTATTGATTTTGTTGTAACTTCCGCTGACACAATTGATAAAGATATTAAAGGAAAATCAACACCGTTGGCAATTATTCAAAACACAGACGGGCAAGCATTTGGCGGTTCCTATTGGGTTTGCTATTTTATGCATTTAAAAAACAACGTTGAATTCTTTGATTCGTATAATTTAGATATTTATTTTCATCATACTCTTACACTGGGGAAACTTGTGAAAGAAAATTGTTTAGATTTACAATCAACTCACTCATCCGTTTGTGGAGAGTTTTGCCTGTTTTTTCTGTATCATCGAGTAATTGGGAAAAGTTTTAAGCAAATATTAGACCTTTTTTGCACTCAAAATAAACGTAAAAATGATTTAATGGTTTCGCGCTTTCGCGCTCGAATACCAATGATAGAAGTTCCAACACCTTTGTCAAATTTGAACCAAAAGTGTTGTGTCAATGTTCACAACCCAAGCGCTAAGCGCCGTTATACAAAAACTAGGATGTTTTAAAATTAGATTAGAATAAAAAAAAACAATGTAAATGAAGATGAAAATATTTTTAAATGTTTATTTGCATCTAGCTGGTGATTGCATTAACATCTATTAAAATGGCAGACCCCACTTTACTAGACTTTAAGTTGACGCATCCTTTTACAATGATTATTGCGGGTCCTACAGGGTGTGGAAAAACTGTATTAGCTACAGAAATAATAAAACGTAGATCTAAAGCTATAAGTGTCAATTTAAAAGAAGTTGTATACGTCTACGCCGAAAATCAATTATTATTTTTAAACTTACAAAAAAACGATCCCAACATTTATTTCAACGCAGATATTAAATTGTAAAAAGTAATGGATTTACGCAATAAGCTTGTAATTGTTGACGACAAACAAGATTCTATAACAGACGGAAAAGATAAAAAATTAATTAAACAGTTTTTTCTCAGATCTAGTCATCACAAAGAATTTAGCATTATACTACTGCTTGAAAACGTTTTTGAAAACGGGCTACGAAACTTATCTATTAATACACATTGTTCAGTGTTTTTTGAACAAATTCATGATATAAGCACAATTTTTAATATTGGTTAACAGTTTTGCATAGGTAAAATAAAACAACTTGCTGATGCGTATGAAAAAGCAACAGCAAAACGAAATCATGGTTATTTGTTTTTTGTATTCCATCCGAAAAGCAACAGAAAATATTGGCTGAGGTCTGACATATTTCCATCAAGTGATTGTGATGTGTACGTTTTATAATAATGATGACTACGCGATTAGAAAAAGAAGCACAGTTTTTACGAAATCTTGTTGATTTAAAGAAAACAAAATTAAAAGATAAAATAAAAAGCTTAGATTTTGAGCAAATTAAAGCACTATTTGAAATCATTTTAAACTTTAATATTTTTTAAAAATCTAGAAAACGACAAGCAGAACATATTCTTACTACCAAATTTATAAGACTTTGCAAACAAAATTATTTAGTGAGCACAATGTTGAAACGCCTTAATTAAATTCGCCCCACACCTTAATTGCATTCTTTTAAAAGTTTTTTATCAAATTTGCAAAGGTCAAATAATACTTAATTTACTCAAAAATGTCGTACAAACTGATGAAAGTGATTGAAGTTGATTTATATCATAGATTAATAGAAATTTACAACGGTGACAACGATGACGACAAACCTAAAGATAAAAATATATCCAATGAAATGATTGCTGAAGTTGTTAGTTTGGTGTCACAAAAAAGCAAATCCCGCGTTGAAAGAGTATTACAAATCTTGGAAAAGGCTTTACATATATCTTGGAGCGACACGTTTGAAATATTAATTGATAATCATATAATAAAATCATCAAATATTGTTGATTCAGTAAGGTACGTCACTCAGTCGCACATATTTAAGGATAAAAAGGTTGTAGGTCTATCTGAATTCATAAAAGTTATTCAAGCGAGTAACGTTCCAGTTGGCTTACTTAACAGTCGTCTAGACACTCCTTTGGTATTTACTTATAAAAAAGAAAGTAACTAAAAGCAGTGGAAGACTTGAAGGCGGATGCAGAATCTTACGACTTAAGTTGAGGCGTAAAGATGTTATAATACGCACTCAAGCGTGAAAAGCAGACGTGGCATATTACACAATGGCGTCTACACCAATTGCAAAGATTTTTTTTGCAGTATGTCTCTTTTTTACATTAGGTAAGTTAATCAGTTTTTTTAAATTGAAACTTGCGTTAAAAAATACTGCAGCTAAACAAATTATTATTTAAATACATATATAACATAGTACTTTTTTTCAATTGAGCCGGAAAAGTGCATACTAAATCTGTCAGTATTTCTGGCATGCCTTTATGCCGATGCGCGTAAGTGGAAACAGTAATTATTGCTAACAAAACATTGAACGCAGTAGCTTATGCGCTGTCGACTCAAAGACCGGCCGGCTTGATACAACTTGCGAGCGCAAGAGTTAAAAACTTTACAGACACGATTGCTGGCTCGGACCTCTATCAAATCGACTGTCTCTCAGCTTTAAACGTTGTTCGAGTCAAATTAAACATTACAAGCAATAATATTACTGAATTTGATAATTCCTTGTTGTCATATTGCCTATTTTTAGGTGATTGCTTATCCTAAGAATTTATATAAATTTCGGAAAAGTTTACTATTGAACAAGAATAATTTGAAAACTATAAGTGTGTTATATTTGTTTTACAGGAATAAGCGCATGCATTCAACTTAAAATACTTAGCATTGGAATTGTTGTTGGTGCTATGGTCGCTCTGTTTGCAAAACTTAATAACTTTCGTCAAATCAGAAACAGTTTTATTTCTCAAACGTTCAAAAAATTTTAAAATACTTCCCCACAAGATATTGTGCTGAGTGAATCAAAACATTATTCGCCTAGTTCATCACAAGGGTCATACGACGTTTGTGGGCGTAATTAATAAAACTGGCAGATATTTGAAATGGCTGACAAACAAAATGTTGCTAGAAACTCTAAATATCAGTCAATATTGAGCAAAATTCTATCCGGAGCTTTAACCAAAGCACAATATTGTTCTGGTGCCAATGATGTTTTCAAGGACCAACCAAAAGCTATTATGAAAAATCAGGTTTGCACTTAATTGGTTTTATAAAATACAAAAAAGTCTGTGTAATTTTTACCCTTGGTTTAATGAAAAAATTATCAAATTTAATATTCTGTCGCATAACTATTGTTGTACATTTTGCCAAGTCTTGAACGCATGTAGTTACTTCAGGTTGACTAGGATAAACCGTGCTTGACAAAACAGATCTAGTTAGTCAAAATATTTTTTGGTAAAAAAATTTGAAAAAGTCAAAACTTATTTTGCTTGCTGGAGCAAAACGAAGAATAATTTTAATGTTCTGCTGCATAACTATTGTCGTGCGTAGTATCAAGTCTTGAATTCATGTAGTTACTTTAAATTGCTTAGGGCGAAACGCGCTCGTCATAACAGATTTAGTTAGTCAAAAAATTATTTTTGGTAAAAAAAGTTGAAAAAGTTAAAATTTATTTTGCTTGCTAAAGCGAAACGAAGAATAATTTTATTGTTCTGTTGCATAACTATTGTCTTACATAAAACTAAGTCCTGAATTTATGTAGGTACTTTAGATTGTCTTGGGCAAAACGTGCTCGTCATAACAGATTTAGTCAGTCAAAAAAATATTTTTGGTAAAAAAAGTTGAAAAAGTCAAAATTTATTTTGCTTGCTAGAGCGAAACGAAGAATAATTTGAATATAAATAAAGTTGAATTTTCTTGGTTTGCGCAGCATTGCACGTGCCCTATGGATGGCTGTACATTTACCGAAGGCAAAAATTTTGGTTACAACGCACATATAAAAGATGTGCATTTTTGTAGGGACTGTCATTGTACTTTACACATCGCAAGCTACATAATTGCAGTCACCCAGGACAGATGGGTGGTCACATTGATTTCAAAAAGCCAAAAGTAGACCAAAGTTTCTTGCACGAAATTTCAAGACATCATTTGGGGGCTATAATTTTGTATCAACATCGACCGTCTCGAATTTTTCAACAAGTTAAAGATATTTTTGATTACGTTGACACCGCTCTTTCTAAATTACTAGAACAGTTAATCAGGATTCACAATACCGCTCTTATACGTATAAAACTACTAACAGTTATTAAGAATCCGATTAATAATAGGAAAGATAAAGTGTATTTAGTAAGCCAGTTTGAAAAATTATTGCATAAAAATGGTATTGAAAAATGTAAATTTGACGCTGCGTATGACATTGTTACAAAGCTGAACTTGTATAATGCTAATGGCTTTGGATGGACTGTCCGTGAAATAATATCATTTGATGTAATTGTGGGAAGTTATAAACCCTTAAAGAATGTAAGACCGAAAGGGTATTTAAAAATGCCTATTCAGAGGTATGGTATTTTAAATTTACAAAAGACAAAAGATCAGTGTTTTCAGTATTGTATTATTGCCTCGCGTTATAGAAAAGATGTGCAAAAAAATGGTCAAAGGGCGAATTTGGCCTCAAATTATGACGCGCATAGAAATAGTTTCGATTTTAGGGAAACACCAGGACCAATAGATATTTACGAAGACTTAAAAAAGTTTGAAAAGTTAAATTTTACAAGTGTAAATGTTTACACAAACGATAACGAAGACATTTACCCCATTAGAATGTCAGATTTTGATTTTAAAAGCCATGTAGATTTATTTATGATTCAAGAAAATGTTAGAGGGGAAGATCAGTACCACTTTGCTTTGATTTACAACCTAGATAAGGTAATAAGCAGAATTTATGCAAATGAAAAGAAGTTGTGCAAATCTTGTTTACAAAGTTTTACAACTAATAAGCTGTTACAGCAACACACAGTTTTATGCCGAAAAAAAAGGTTAAAATCAATTTCAAAAAAGAAATTGATCAATTAAAATTCACTAAACCTTATATGAATTTAGCTTACTCGTATGTATTATTTTGGGACCTGGAATCATTTATAGTTCTAATAAACACCGACCCCTCAATAAAACAAAAACAAAACACAAAATACAGCTGAGTACAAGGCAGCAAGCTATTCACTTTGCATTGTCAAAAATTTAGATAAAGACATGGTACTAATAACTTTAGAGCATTACGACAGGCCAGATGATATTATGAAACATTTTATAGAAAGAGTTATGCATTGGGCAAATTTAGTTATTAGAGAAGTTCGATTAACTAATAATTCCGTCCAGCCATCGGCAAGCAAATTAGAAAGGCATAGAAGCGCAAGTGTATGTGATTCATGTATTCAACCGTTTACTGCTAAGAATTTTAAAACGTGGCATTATAATCATACTACGGGTCGCTACGAATCAACTTTTCATTGCAATTGTAATTTGCAAGTTAAATATAAATTTGAACTAGTTTGTATTAGTCACAATGGGACTGGTTACGATCACAAATTTTTGCTAAAAGCAATTAAAAGCAGTGTAGTAGATATGAAAGATACGAAGATAATTGCCAAAAATTCCGAAAAATTTATATCTTTAACAATGAGAAGCAAACAAAAAATGGTTTCCATCAATATTTCCCCCAAAGATGCTGTTGAACCAATTTTTAAACAAGCTAAAATTCGATTCATTGATTCGCTGCAGTTTTTTAACTCTAGCCTAGAAAAGTTAGTATCTAATTTAAAAAAAGACGAGATAGAGCAATTTGATTTACTTACGAAAAATTTGCAAAGTATCTTTCCTGATTTAAATATTAAACACCCGACAAACAGGCAACTGGATTTACTTACCCAAAAACAAATATTCCTGTATTCTTTTTTATCAGGGCCTGAGAAGCTTGACGATAAAGTTCCAATTCCAGATGGAGAAAAATTTTACAATGACTTGACAGACAAAGATATATATCTCATGATGATGATTGCAAACACGTTCAGGAGATTGTATCAGAGTTTAGAATAAAAAATTTTAGAGATTTTACTAGATTTTATGCTTTGACTGACGTATTGCACTTAGCTTAGTTATAGCAAAATTTTCAATCGACTGGCTTATCATTTTATAAGCAAGACCCTACCCATAGTTATTTGCTGTCAGGCTATAGTTAGAAAGCGTGTTTGTTCACAACTAAATGTGAATTAGGGTATGTAACATGCAATAAAATGTTAGAATTAACGCAGCGCGGAATTCGAGGTGGAATTTGTCATACTACGCAGCGTAGTGTTCAGGCAAAAGCAAAAAGGTTTGAAGATGACGTAAAAGATGAAGAAAAAGTGCAAATCTGCTACTTTGATATCAACTCTTTATATGCGAGCGCGATGCTTGAGCCTTTGCCTTGTGACAATTTTGAAATGGTTGACGCTACTGAGTTGGAGAAAATTGATTGGAAAATTATACCAGAGGACAGTGGAATTGGTTATATAATTGAATGTAATTTGGAATATCCAAATCACGTTCAAGATATGTCTTTGTGCGTACCGTTTGCGCCAGAACATTTTAAGCTTGCGTACGAGCATTTATCACCAGATCAAAAACAATTGATTGATCGACATTCTGACAAAATCCCAATGTTCAAAGGAGGTAAACGGCTATTGACAACTTGCTACGACAAAACAAATTATGTTTGCTACTATTGAGAACTTAAATACTATTTGCAAAAAGGTATAGTTATTAAAAACATTTATTCAGGAATACGATTTAGTGAAAAGCCAGTTTTTAAGGACTATTTACTCAAAAATCTAGATAACAGAAAGCGAGCAAAAACAGAATCTGTAAGGTATGTTTTTAAACTTATGTCAAATTCAGTATATTGTAAAACGAGGCAGTCGCCCCTTAATCAATTAGATGCTAAAACATTTCAAACAAAACAAGAAGCTGAAACATTTTTAGCTCAGACGCAATTTGAAGGAGTCATGTTGATTCTTTTCAATTTAACAATTGTTTTTAAAAAGAAAATGAATGTCACGTACGGTAAAGCAATTTTAATTGCTGTGGCAATTTAAGGCTTGTCAAAAATGATTTTTTATAAAGAAATTTACGAAGTTTTGTATCGTCTTTTTTGAGTTGCGCTCTTGGTGGATTACGCTGACACAGACTCAGCGATTACGCATTTTCCAATGACAAGTAAGGTGTTTTTTAAAATTCTTGTGGACAATTACATGTTTTTTGACTTTTCAAAACTGCCATTAAATCATCCTGTTTTTTTGGGTATCGATGACGTGCAAGAGTTTGTTAATTGTACAAAAAATGTTTACTCTTTGTGGAAATTTGAAAGTTTAGACATTAAAGAGTTTAAATCTTTAAAAGCAAAAAATTATTTACTACAATTTAGTGATGGAAAGGATATGATACGGTCAAAAGGAGTTCCGCGATGCGCTATAAAAAACATTCGACATGAAAAAATGAAACAAATTCTGGAAAATGATGAAGTTGTAAGTATTGCAACAAACAAAATTTGGTCATATCAGCAAAAATTATATCATGTGCTCGCTCAAAAAGTTTTTTATCATTGTATTGACACTAAGCGCTATTATATAAAATCCGAAGAGAAATTTTTGAACAAAAGTTATCCATTTGGATATTACAAAATTCCCATGCTTGAACTTAAAAATTAAGTTATTCTTATATTTATAACTATTTGTGATGTATGTAATTATTTAATTTGCCAAGTTCATGCAAATAATAATATTTTAGTAAACTTTATTTGATCTTTATTTTATTAATTGGATAAAATGTATTATAAAAAAATTCACGTAAATAAAGAAAACGATATTAAACTTGTGTAAATAAATTTTGCGTTATTCTTTACAAATGGTCTCAATACTATCTAGACGGTTTATTTCATCATTTAAAATATAGTAATGAGAATAAAAACGCCTCTTGCCACTCAAAAGTCGCTCTAGGGTAATATTTTTATCCAAAATCATTAAATCATAGAATTTTTTACCTCTTGATAAAGCTACAAAGTCAAGTGAAGGACAAAATTGCTGCTCACCTAGCTTAATACACGCTTTTTCGAGCGTTACATCCTGAATGCGATGCACAGTACAAGCGTAAGCTAGTCGTAGGGGAAAAAAAGTAATAACAGGGTAACAATTTCCTTCTTTTTCATCGTGTAAATCTTTAACTGTAAAATTTGGAACGCCGCTACCATTCGGTCCGTTAATTAAAAGATCAGGTTGGGTAAATTGGTCAAACGTCACAAGAACAAAGCGTGGAGAGTGGTCTGGATTCAGCTCAAGACTACGCACAGCTCCAAAACTTCCATTAAGAAGCCCGGCATTAATCCATAAATTTCTGGTAAGCATAACTCTAGCACGAACACAAAGAACCAGCGGGTCAGGGAGTGAAACCATTTCAGTTATCGGTAAATTAAAGTTTTCAGCATCAAGTTTATTAAGTTGTCTTTTAAAATTTATTAAAAAACAATTATCAACGGTCAATGTAAACCCCACGTTTTTTATTGATAAAATTGATTATTACCTGTTATATTTGTCCACTTCTTTGTTGGTTGCAAAAATCCTTACAGCTTCTTTAAACGACTTCCAGTCTTCATTGCTTAGCTCGCAACTTCTTTTTGTTTGAAGCAACGCAACGTCATCATAATTAGAATCGTCGTTGAAAAAACGGAATTTTTTTTTGCCTGCTTCTCATTGTTAAGGATATAAATTTTTCAGAATTTTTGGCAATTATCCTTGTTGAAATTTGCAACAATAGTTTAGCGACATAATATTTATTTTGATTATTTTTTTCATTTAACCAAGCGTAAGAACTACACAGGCCTATTTGTGTTTTTATAAAATTTGATGCGCGACAGCACATGCTGCAGACCAAAAGTTGCACAATTATAATGGATTTAATATTTAATCTTATGATTGTGTCTTTTAAGTGTGCATGTTATGTACAGTATCAGGTAATTTTATTAGTGAAGCAAAAACACAACTTTACTTTGTATAGTTTACTAAAATTTATTAGAGCTACGAGCTCGCAGAGTGAACAATATTGCCGTGCACATGTTGTATAGGATCAAATATTTTATTGTACGCTCGAGGTTCTATAGTGTGCATATAATGTCCAACATTAGTATATTTTATTGATAAAGTAAGACAAAACTGTAATTTTCAAAGTAAACTGGAACTTTCTAAAGTAACTAACTCACAGGATGTAATATTTTGGCATGAAAATGCGATAAATAAAAATTTTGTACGATAATGTTAGATCAAATATTCCATTTTAGGCTTAAGTCTCTTCAGTGAGCATATTATCCACCACATCATTTTTTTTTATTAATAAAGTGAAAAGTCAACTATATTTTGTTAAATTTACTGAAAGTAATCAGATGACAGGGTGAAAACTATTGCCGTGCACATGTTGGGTAGTACAATGTTGGACATTATTACTAAATTAAAAATTTTATTTTTTAAGTGTGCATATTATTTACAGCTTCAGTTAATATTTTTTTGATGAAGTAAAAAACTAAATTTACTATGTTCAGTTTACTGAAATTTTTTGAAAATACTAGCTGACAGGGTAAAGTATATCGGCGTGCACATGTTGATGAGTACAATGTTTCACAGTATCAATAAATAAAATATTTCATTGTACGCTGGAGTTTCTTAGGTGCGCATATTATTTACAGCTCCAGTTTATTTTATCAATGAAAAGAAGAAACAACTTTACTTGGTACAGTTTATTAATATTATTTCTATAGTGTGCATATTAGGTCCGACATAAGTATATTTTATTGATAAAGTAGAACAATACTTTAATTTGTAAAGGTAAATGAAACTTCCTAAAGTAACTAGCTCACATGATGTAATATTTCACCGCGAACATGTTGTAGACTAATATGTTGTACAATATTACTAGATAAAATATTTTATTTTAGGCTTGAGTTTCTTTAGTGTGCATATTATGCACCGCGTCAGTTTATTTTATTGATAAAGTAAAACACCAACTTTACTATGTCAAGTTTACTGAAATTCGTTGAAGTAAGTAGCTGACAGGGTGAAATATATTGCCGTAGACATGTTGTATAATAAAATGTTGTGCAATATTACGGGATAAAATATTTTATTTTATGCTGGAAGTTTTTAAGTGTGCATATTAGGAACAGCATTAGTTTATATTATTGATAAAGTAAAAATATTAATCAATCCTTTATTTACTACATACCCTAAAAGACCCAAATATGCGCCTGCAAGCCTTTAATTCATATATTCTTCGATTATTTTTTCTAATTTTTAGATATACTTGCTTACAAATTAAATCAATTGTTTTTATTTAGTATGTACTTTCAACTCAATGGTATTTTAATTAGGGAATAATTTGAAATGACTATATTAATAAATAACGTCAATGTTTATATCACATTACATTTTTTAATTTCCAAAAAGATATAGAATAAACTACAATGTTAACTCTGTACATAGCCGGAGGTCACGCGTGAGCGAGCACTCTTATAATCAACTTTGCGTCCTAATGCGTTCACATGCTCAGGCGCCAGCCATGTCTGACGCTCCTTCACGCTCGCACCCACCCACCCATGACCACCAACGAGACTCTTTGTGTCTTATTATCATTATCATCATTAATTTTGTTTTTCGTTTCAATCTCTACGGCCGTTTTTCATCGCATCACCCCCCACTGCCACCTAACAAACAAACACACATTTTACTCCTAATCATTAGCTATATACTAGTTGCGACAAGTATCCCATAGGATCATTTTGGCTTTACTTGCATATATTTTTCCATCATTTTCCCCATATATCTATATAGATCCGTGCATACAGTTGGCCCCGCATATACTATACATTTACACACCTCCCACTCCCCCCACCCACGCCCCCCTCCCCACTATCCACACGTGTCCCAGTGCGTCCCATTGGGTCCCATCGGGTCCCGCTCGTCCCCCCATGGTCGCTCTCGTCCGTCTCTTATGGCCGGCCCCAGCGGATCGCCCCAGCATCGATTGGCCTTGAATTTTTTGGAAATGCATCTTTCTCATAGAACTGAATGGCCTCAACGTTTTTTATAAGTTAGATTTAACATTGTCGGAATACCCACTTTATATCTACTACTCCTGCTGATTAAACTTATTACAAAATTAAAACATTTTCTTCACCTTATAATTTATTAGAATATTTATATTATCAGTACACAAACAATATTAAGCAAAACGATGGAATACAAGTTAATTTTAAAATATTTAATACATGGAAGATCAATCAGTAATCACACAAATTATTATTTTGTCATGAAAACTACAAATTAAATGAAACCGCGTTATAGCTATATACTTTTATAATAATAATTGTTGCTTTCTCAGTCTGATTTTTACAAGGGGAAAAGCAATTCCTAATTATTTAGTTACTCAAACCAAACATCTCAATCTCAATGTAGGCAGCCACAGGGTCTAGAAATTGCCTTGACTCTGAAAGAAATAAAATTTAAAAATATTGTATTAAACATACATCGTCTTTAAAATCAGTTTTACAGTGTAATGTGTAAATACTTTATCTGAATTAGTAAGTTTTAAAATAAATTGAACTGCAGTTTTGTATTCTTTTATTTAGCGCGTTTACCGGTTACCACTACAACTCTAACTTAATTAATTTTTTACCAAAAAAGGATTTAAATACTTTGTCAGCTAATTAACTTTAAATTATTAGGTACTATACTTTGAATTTCTTCCACGCTCATATCGGAGACATTTAAAGAAAATACAATTTTAGTCCGTTGATTTACTTGCTTAAATGCGCGAGCAGCTGTCACTTTGGTGACAAACTTGAAGTTTAATTTGTCATTGAAAATTATTTCGAGTAGCTTTAAATCTGTAAACAAGTAGTAAGTCCCCTTTTAAAATCAAATTAATTATCTATCGTAATAAAAATGCATTTAAAATGATTGTTTAAAGTTGTAGTCATAAAATGAAGTAAGCAGCAGAAATTAAACTTACTCGTACAGTCACCAATAAATGGCATGGTCCGCTCACAATGTTGTCCAAATCTGGAGTTCTCTGGTTCAGTGGACGTTAGTAGGTCCTTTTCCAAAGTTGCGCATAATTCAGGAGAAATCCCTGTAAATTCAGGGCCGGTTTTAAGCCCATGCGATCCATGCGGCCGCATGAGGCGCCGAAATTTACAGAGGCGCCGAAACTTAGAGCTGCAAAACATATTTTTATCCCCTCAAGAATACTGTAAATTTTGTCATCACCAACCGTTTTTCGTCCAATAAGTACAAAATTACAAATCCTCAAGAATAAAAGGTAGGAGCTTCCGGAATATGTATTTATTCACAGGCAATTACAGGGGTGCAGAATAACTTATCACTAATAGAAATAAATTCATGAAGCGCCTACGACGAGAACAAGGCGCCTGATTAGTATTTCAATCTTTATGTTTTCGAGCGTGTTGTCCATTTTAGCACCAATAGAATGCATATATCTTCAAAACAGAATAAGGCGCTATAGTAGTTTTACAATGTTAGGCATCGCAGAAGCGCTGCCACTTGCTATGCAAATGCAATTAAAGAGCGTCCAAACAAATAACAATAAACTGCAATAGCAATAGGCAATAAGATAATTGTTTTGATTTGGCCTCACAATATTGCGAAATTTTTTGACTTTGGATTTACATTTTCATTATTTTGCATCGCTAAAGTCCTGCCACGTGGAGTGAAAATTTACTTATGAGGTGCCTATTTAAAAATTATTTCGTTTGGTTATTCATTTTACAAAACCAAGGCTATCTATATGTATTAGAATACAAAAGCAAATGACGAATTAAAGGAGTTATAGTCATATAGTGCGCCCTGGATATGTTTTTATTAACATTAGCATAAGTATTATGTTTAAAAAATTGTAGAAAGAATTCATGTTGCCATGCAGCCATAAAAATATGCATCTTGTAATATGATTTTTGGCTTCAAAATTTAGCCGTTTAAATGTACAGTGTGTGTTTTTAATATTATTCTTAATCACTAAAAGCAATAAAAATTAAATAGTATAAAAAATGTAAAAGGTATATAAAATAAGACCATTTACTTACAAGCAGCCTTTGAATAAATTGGTTAAACAGTATGTAAGCAGAATTCCCTTCAGAAGTACTTGAATACAAAAACGGTAAAAAAATTTTGAGCTACTTATTTGTTTTAGTATTTGACACATAATTTTAATAAATCGATAGAAATCCGTAACCATACACATAATACACGTTAAACTATTTCGAGCACCTCATAAGCTCTGTAGAATGCGCATTAAACTTGTATTCATCAAGTGTTTTCTGCAAACGTAGTATAATTTTTAGCGTAAAACCCTTATCAATAACCCCTGGACTATATGTAATTCTATAGCACGTCTTCCATACGAAGTATTTTAGCTTTCATAATTTTAGCACACTGTCAAGTGTATTTCACAAATGAAGAGTTTTTTGGCAAAATGGGTTAAGTACATTTTTTTTCAAAAATGAGATTGTGGTATTTTTTATATTCAACTAGATACATTACTGTGTTGAATGGTAAAGGTCAAAGTTAAACCAAAGCGATTTTTTAAAATGGCTCAAATTTCGTTTTTTTGGCAAAACGAGACAAGTCCATTAAATTATTTTTTGCAAAATAGGATAAGTCTACCTAAAACCTGCATTTCTGATTTAAGTTGGGTTTTTGAGTGTTTTCGTAGTCCGCAAAATAAAATTTAGTGCGTCAATGTTTGTTATGCAAGAAAAAGTTAAAAGGTTAAAAATGTTTGTTCGTTTTTGGTTTCATTCAAAACGATTAAAACTTCGTATCACTGACTTTTTACCTCATGTTAAGTTATTGATGTTTTGGCAAAATGGGACAAGTCCACAAATTAAAATTTTTGAAATTTTTTTAAAACTTTCAGAGTCGGCCTAGAATATTGAAAGTACTTGTAATTACGCTTCGTAGGATGCAGTACCTGCAGAAAACAATTGAGTTACAAATACTCAACCTGTCAACATTTATTCATTTTTCGTTCTTTCTGTAAAATAAGCTTTGATAGACTTATCCCGTTTTGCCAAAAACTTTTCAAATACAGCTGTTTTTAAGTCCTCTGTTAATACTAAATACATGTGTTTTAATTCAAAGGAATCAAAGGATCTATTTGTACTTTCGTTTTGAACACAAATATTCTGTTTATGTTAAATATTGCTTTATATCAAAAAAACACTATTTGATTTTGGAAATTTGGCAGCAAATTATCTACCTACATTAGGCTCTGAATGGTGAATGGAATGTATTTATTGTTTAATTGGGGCAATGTGAATGTGTTTTAATATACTGGTACCTAGACGTTTGTGTACCTTGTATACCTGTAGCAGTAGTACAGTAGATCCTCGCTGATATGATGTAATTAAAAGCAGACCCATTATCATATATCAAAAATATCCTTTTCTTCAGTGAAGAACCAAAATGACCCATATCTATTTTCCACTAAAAGCAAACTGAGCCATTTTCCCAACGTTCTAAAAACTAAGTGCCACAAACACATTTATTTTTTCGCGTACCCCTTAAATCTATGCAACAAAATCTGTCCAAACCAGCACCTAGTGCATTTTGCATTTGCAATTGACTTTGGCGTACGCGTGGAAATACATGGATTTAGGACATTTTGTTTTTAGAACGTTTTGGATATTGCTCAGTTTGATTTTAGTGAAAAATGGATATGGGTCGTTGTAGTTCTTCACTGACGATATCTCTGAGGTAAGTAATTATTTAAGTATGTTTAATATATAAAATTCAATACATGGAATATACTTTACAAAAGAATAAAATAACTATAATAAAAAATATTAACTAATAATTAAATATCTAACTGTTTAACGCATTGATATAAATTAACACCACAGAATTTGTCCAATTTGTATCTATTTAATTAGGCCATAAAAGTTGATGTGCCTTAGGTTTTGTAGCAAAAAACATGAGTATGATCAATATGACTTAACGTTACTTAATTAATTCATGAGGTAAATTAACTATTTCTGCTTTGCAGAATTATTAAAGAGTCTTATAAAATTAAGTTTTGTGCCACTAACACCTCGTTGTCAACTCTGACTCTCTGATGACTGTCGTAATGAGCAATATAATTCAACTTAATGAGTGCAATTAAAAAATATATAAATATATCCCATAACCAACTCGTTTTTCAGAGTCATACTACTGCTGAATGAATCCAACAGATTTCTATAAATCGCTGTTTAATGTTAAAAGAATTTGCAATATCTATACATCAGTCTGGCACTTTAGGTCAATTTTGAACGCCTGACGGTCAAATTTGAAAGACCAGGATTTTTCAAAACAATCATCTTCGACGTTTGTCTTGTAAGACGGTGAAGCGGTTATTAACTACTTAATTAATTATTAATTTAAAAAAAATAATATTAAGCACTGTGAGTTAGAAGGATCAGGTAGGTTAGGTTTAATTATTTTTAAAATGGGATAATCAGGGGCGAATATAAAATTTAGAGTAAAATAATGTAGATGTGACGTCTTTGAAAGCCAGATTCCAATTAAAAATGAAAATCAAATTATTGTGTTTCAAATGCCACTTACATTACAGAGCTACAACAAAGACAATAAATATTTATAACATGCAACAAAATATTAGTAGGCCAGTGTCCATAGTAACACTGCACCGTCACAACGGTCAAAATTGAACGTTTCACATGCAATTTTGATAGTTTGGTGACTTTCATGTTAATTGTAAATTGCATGCAGATGCTTTGCTTTAGCATACAAATTTAGCTTTTTCCCTCATTATCGTCTACTAAGACAGTTCTGACAGAAGCAGGTACAGTTGTTGAATGTGCTAAATTTTATGCTCTTTCTGCGTAAAATGTATTTTTACTTGTCAGGTTTGAAACGTTGTCAGGTCGCTTAAACCACCACGCGCGCAATTTAGGCGTTCATTTATAATAGTGACGCGATCATTTTTAAACGACTCGAAATCATGCATGTTGCTCCAGCTTAGGTCACGATTAAACATATACATCACAAATTCAAATTTAAAATACTCCGAGGGCGAAAAAATTTGACCGTCACACGTTCAAAATTGACTCAAGGTGCCAGACTGTACATGCAGTGGTAAATTTTCTGCTATACGAGAAAACTAAAAACGTCTGACTATAAAATCAAACCTATTAAAGTCATAATCTTCAAGCAAAATCAAAAAAGTCCTGCTATACAAGCAAAATAAAAAAAGTCCTGCTATACAAGCAAAATAATACACGTCCTGCTATACAAAGAAAATGTCCAGCATTTATCTAAACTGATAGGTATCCGGTCTTCAAGCAAACTGATAGGTGTCCGGTCCACAATCAAACTGATAGATGTCCGGCCTTCAAGCAAACTGAAAGATGTCAGGTCTTCATGCAAACTGATAGATGTCCGGCCTTTAAGCAAACAGATAGATGTCTAGCCATCAAGCCAACTAAAAGATGTCCAGCCTTCAAGCAACCTGATAGATGTCCAGCCTTCAAACAAACTGATAGATGTCCAGCCATCAAGCAAACTGATGGATGTCCGGTCTTCCAACAAACTGATAGATGTCCGGCCTTTAAGCAAACTGATGGATGTTTGGCCTTTAATCAAATTGATAGATGTCCGGCCTCTAATTAAATTGATAGACGTCAGGCCTTCAAGCAAACTGATAGATGTCCAGCCTTCAAGCAAACGGACAGAGGTCAGGCCTTTAAGCAAATTGATAAATGTCCGGCCTTTAAGCAAGCTGATAGATGTCTAGCCAATGGGCAAACTTAAAGATTGCCGTCGTCTAACCAAACTGATAGATGTCCAGCCTTAAAGCAACCTGATAGATGTCCAGCCTTCAAAAAAACTGACAGATGTCCAGCCATCAAGCAAACTGATGGATGTCCGGCCTTCCAACTAACTAATAGATTTCTGGCCTGAAAGCAAACTGATGGATGTCCGGCCTTTATTCAAATTGATAGATGTCCGGCCTTTAAGCAAATTGATAGACGTCAGGCCTTCGAGCAAACTGATAGATGTCCGGCCTTCAAGCAAATTGATAGACTTCAGGCCTTCAAGCAAATTGACAGATGTCCGGCCTTTAAGCAAGCTGATAGATGTCTAGCCAATAGGCAAACTTTAAGATTGCCGTCGTCTAAGCAAACTGATAGATGTCCAGCCTTAAAGCAAACTGATAAATATCCGGCCTTCAAGCAAACTGAAATTTGTCAGGTATTTAGGCAAACTGATAGATGTCGGGCTTTTAAGCAACCTGATAGATGTCCAGCGATCAAGCCAACTGATAGATATGTAGCCTCCAAGCAAACTGATAGATGTCCGTCTTTCATGCAAACTGATATATGTCCAGCTTCCAAGCAAACTGATTGATGTCCTACTTTTATTGTCAACCCATATCAATCTAGACTACACATCTCATTTAAATGCTTTATAAAATTTTAAATGTCGTAGGGCGCTGGAAATTTACTCGCATGGGGCGCCAAATACCCTAGAGCCGGCCCTGGCCTGTAAAAAAACTGTCCACGTCATTTGCATCGTGATTTCCACACAGTCCATACAGTTTAAATCTCTCTAATTTTGTAATTGTCCAGACCCAATTTGCAAGGCTATTTGAGAACGAATAGTAAATGTTTAAATTCAAAACATTTGGAAATAGTTAAGACATGTTAACGCTCTCAAATTGAGGTATTTGAGAGAACGTGCGCAAGTCTAACGTTGTCACTAATACAAGAGAATCATTAGCCATCGGTGACAGTGACACTCTGGCGCCTGCTTTTATATGATTTTCTACTGAAAAGAATTCCATTAGTGTCCCAGAGCTTTCTTGTTCTTTTTCATAATTATATATTTTCCCATTGGAAAGGCTAGGGAAATATTCTTGTGGGATAATTTTGCGGCGGCGGCTTCCTTCGTTGTGGAATGATGATGTGGTAAAGTCATGCACGGATTGATTGGCGGTTATTTTACCAGCTCGAATTGCATCACCTATGACATCTCCTACATAATAAATTTTTGTCTTGAATGACGAGCTTCCGATGGCAAGATTGGAAGTACAGTCAAATATTTCCAGAATCTTTAAGTGAGGAAGCGGTGGGATAAAAATAATTAAGAATTCTGAAGAATACATATGCATCTCCAGGCATTTCAAGCCAGCAGCGCTAGCACTCAAAATTAGATAAATAGTCTTTAACACAACATTCCATTGGTCCTGGTCCTGAAAATTTCTGACATGTCCAAAATCTAATGCTAAACTATTTAGTTTAAGTCTCGGAACATTATCCTTTCGAATAATGATATCTGTTAGTAATTTTGAGAATTTCTGAATTGTTGACATATGATGCACTGTGGGACACAAGTACAAATTTTTAATGCAATGTGTTTTTCCAACTTGAAGCAAAATTTCGAGTGAAGTTACATCCACGCCTCTAATACAGTTCAAGTTTGGTAAAGCACGGATGAGATCTTCTTCAAAACTACGGTAATCGTTACCCGGCAAAACAATTTCGTTTAACTGAAGCAGTGCTGATGGGGACAGTATTTGTGTTGGGGAGATTTGAATTTCACTTTTCTCCGCGTCTATGAAATTAAATTCTCCGACGTCTAAAGTGTCTAAACTAATTAAGTGAGGCATGTGTACGTTTACAAAATCTTTGAATGTACTAATATCGATTTCTTCGCATAGGGTTAGTTTCCTAATTTTCTTCCCATACAGTGTCATAAAGTGGTGTAAGTCTAATTGATTCTGATCAACATCTACAAAATCGAATGGTAGACACGTTTCCCTAAGAACAGACCAAATATCACGATGGAATCGAAGGGTTGTAGTTGGGAATCGATGGGTTGTTTTGAGTAATTGATTCAGATCTGAAAGTGAGCTTCCTTTTTGGCGAACATTATAATAGTTGTAAGCAGATAGTGAAGAATCTTGGACACTTTTTGAACGATTCAAATCTGGTTCAACTTGACTAACAGCAGGGGTCTTTTTTTCAGCATGATACACTCTACCAAAATCCAGACTTATTTCACACAGGTTCCTTTTGAGGAGGACAGACGTAGCAGCATCTCTCCAGCAACGATTTACGAGACGGAATTTCAACAAATCTTCTACAGTCAAAGTTGACTGGTGGTCAAGAATCTCAGGAAGAATCTGCGCAGATCATTGTACAAAATTCAATGTAATTTCTATTTAATTTTTGTTAATACATTTTAAATACAACAATAGAATTAAATGTTCTTATCCTAGTCGTAAATCACTTACATCATCTGTAAATATATTGAATACTGATTTTGCATCTTCCTTAGCCATGGTTAGTTCAGGTTCAGATCCACTTATGATTAGAACTGAATCACTGATGCTGTCATCTGTTTCATTTGTCAACTCTTCATCATCAGCAGAATTAACTTTGAGTTTGAGACGCTTTGAAACAGGATTCGAATTATTTGAATTCATTTTGTGCTCATAGCTCTTGAACTAAAATACTGAAAATTAAAAACAAAAATCTTTATTTTCTAATTATTAATTATAAATGAGTATTCAAAAAAATCTCCGTTGTACATTTTAGACCACTACTATTACCACCTACAAATTACATACTGTTTTTAAAAAAATCAAATGTTTTACTCTGGGCTGGTTAAAAACTTCCTAAAAAATGCACACATGTGTAGCTACTTCAAAAAAAAATTATGTTTTTCTAAATTGAAAATAGCAGGACAACAATTACACACAAAAAAGTGCAATGATAAAAAAAATTTCCAAATTGTTCGACAAAATATTACATTTCAATTATGCATTTGAATATGTGACTTACAAATTGTGGACTGCGAGTGATCTCCTAGATTTGTTTGATAATTCTACTTGACACTGAAATTAACCATAAGGGAAATTAAACACTTTTTGTTAACTTAAATAAGAATTCGAGTGAATTTCTACATTTTCGAGGGGAACTACCTACGTGTTATCATAGGAATGGAAAAATACTACAAATGATTTATTTAGTGTTGTTGGTCGATCGACTGGAACCTGCTTCCTCCCCACACGATCTTTCTTGCACTTGACCTCTTCCACCAAGTTGAGCGGCTCTCTAATTTTTATCTGCTACATATAGAAAAGTTCCTAATAGGAAATTCGTATTGTTTCTGCTTAGCCTTTGACTTTTGGACTAGGCTATTACTATTAATAGTAATTATTATTGGAAGGGCAGAAGGGTTAAGGGATTAGGAAACGAACGCAGCCTACACGAAAAAGGTTTTCTTGGTAGAAGACTCAGGCTTTGATTCAATAGTAAGTAGGTAAGTACCTACGTTAGCGTACATAATGGCAAGAGATTATTTTAACTTGCAAAATGTCATATAGCTGATTTAAATAATACTACAGCTTATCATGTGAATCCCACTGGATTGTCAGCCAACTGATTGTATTATGTACTATGTACTGCAAGTAAATTACAGTTGTCGGAGTCTACTGCACCAAAGTCAGTAAATGTTTTTCAATAAAATGCATCCCTAATTTTATACGTATCACATCTTACATGGGAATAATTATAGCATAGAAATTAATTAAACTGGGAAACATTGCTGGCAATGTTTCTAGCCCATCAATAACAATAACGTCCAATTCAAAGGCATAAGAACTATAGGGATGGTCCATTAATAATGATGTCACTTTCCGTTTTGCCAATAAACTCAATTTGGGCTATTTTAAAAAATTCTTTGTTTGAACTTTGACCTTTACCATTAGTTGAATAGAAAAAAATAACACAAAAAATCTCAGTTTTGAAATAAATGGACTTATCCCGTTTTGGCAAACAGCTCGTCAACTGATGTCATGTATAGATGCAGTGCAGTGTAGACAAATATATCGTCAGCGAAGAGGCAAATCTGACTATCTCCTTTTGGGGCTAGAAGCGAAACTGACTATTACCATTTTTTGCTAAAAGCGAAAATGACTATCTCCATTTTTCTCGAAATACCATTAAAAGAAGGCACAAAAACTATATGTACCAATGCAGCATGTTATAAAGTAGACGTTTTTGTTTAGGGGTCGTCCATAAATAACGTCACAAAAAATATTGCTTTCTCAGAAAACACCTACTCCATTTATAAAAGCTTAGCTATCGCAATGTTGTGAAACCTAATTATCATACCGCATCACATAACAACGAACAATAGCTGAAATTAAGACTAAAGTCTTACTTGTGCTTGGCGAACGAAAAATCGGTACATTTTTGAATCCTAGATCCAGCAGCGTAGTAATTTAGTTGTTGGATTGGTAACATTGTTAGTGACAGGTACAATGAATGAAGAAATAAATATTCCGTGTGACACAAATTTAACTACATACAAAATTTTAAAATTCTGTCACATTTGTTTTCCGATCATTAAAATTTTTAATTAAACGTAAAATTCCATTATTAAAATTCCCACTGAAAACTAAAAACAGAAATGATGAATACAGAAAGCACTAGTCACTAGAAAACCGCCAGCAGGAACATTAAACACTTGTTAAGTGGAAAACGAGAATCTGAAAATTTGAACGTTAACGCTGAGTTCAGTCAGTAAAAGGTTGACACATTGATTTAGATTACCAATAGCTAATCATAAAATCCATGCTAAAAATTTTAAGATTGTAATATTTATAATGGGGTATTGGGTTGTCTATAAATAATGTCACACTTAGCGTGTGTGGGTCTTGTCTGGTATTTATGACACGCCTTGTTACAGTTGAGCCGTTATAATGAGAGTAGGTGGGTTCCTCAAGAGTAATAATTTTTGTGACGTCGTTTATGGACGACTCCTAAACAAAAAAGTCTACTTTATAACATGCTGCATTGGTACATATAGTTTATGTGCCTTCTTTTAATGAC
This sequence comes from Dicyrtomina minuta, assembly GCA_949802685.1. NCBI lineage: Eukaryota > Metazoa > Arthropoda > Collembola > Symphypleona > Dicyrtomidae > Dicyrtomina > Dicyrtomina minuta. The sequence goes on along the minus strand of OX461808.1, from coordinate 170,369,195 downwards.
ATTTTGAGAAAAATGGAGATAGTCAGTTTCGCTTTTAGCAACAAATGGTAATAGTCAGTTTCGCTTTTAGCACCAAAAGGAGATAGTCAGATTTGCCTCTTCTCTGACGATATGCGAAATACTGGCAATCAATTTAATACAATATCTAAAATATTAATTTTATTATTTTTTAGCAAAAGTTAATTTTTCAGAAATATTTGTTTTCTGCAACTATTTCATGCTTTTAAATTTGTGTATGATTTTTTAAATTATTACCAAATTTTCTTAAACTAAAAATTATTCATTGAGAGGGGAAGGACTATAGCGGCTTATTTCCACTTTTATTTTTTTAAGAACCAGATAAAAATATTTAACTGCATAATTATCTCTCTGACAAGGGAATGGTTTCACATGTAACCCGTCGATTTCAATGATTTATGTCTACAAAAATCAGACTATTTTTAAATAGTGGGGATCCAAAGTAACTTGAGTGCATTTTGCGTTGTTCGGTCACAATAGCCCGCCAAAGTTTGAAAAAATTCAAATTTTAAATTTTTTCCGCCCTGGTACTTTTGCAGTTCTTGACCGATTTTGATAAAAGTTTGTTTTTTCTAATCCTTAGGGTTTTTTCTGGAAAGCAATTTCAGGATTTTTCAAAATTCAAAATTTTTCATTTTTTCGAAAATTTTTAGAGAAAACATTATATTTGAGGCCTAATTTTAAAGACCATTTTTTTCGAAAAAATGAAAATTTTTGAATTTTGAAGAATCCTGAAATTTTTTTTCAGAAAATAGTCTGAACGTTAGAAAACGTCATATTTCGTCGAAATCGGATGAGAACTGTAAATGCTACAGGGCGGCAAAGTACCAAAATTTGAATTTTTTAAAACTTTGGCGGGGTATTGTGACCGAACAACGCAAAATGCACTCGAGTTACTTTGGATCCCCAATTTTTAAAAGTAGCCTGATTTTTATAGACATAACTCATTGAAATCGACGTGTTTCATGTAAAACCATTCCCTTGTGAGTGACTTCTCCAGCTGACAGATGAGGGTCGTGAATTTTTTAATAATTTCAATCCACGATTTTTTCTTGTTTCGACTTGGGCAGTATGACTGGTCCTTTAGTTTACGATGTATAATTAATTATTCTTAACCTGCCACTCCACTTCAGCCCAGAACAGTCTCATCCAGTCGCCTAGCGTCACTCACTAACGATAAGTAAAATTGTAATGATGTAGAAAAGTGTATTTTGAGTCACACCAACACACACTTGACTCCGCATTGTGACTCACATAATTACTGAACAAGTCCTTGGGGGATACCAATCACGCCAGTCGTCGACCCCAGTGACCTGCCTCAAAGTTGAGCACATAAAAAACGTATACCCACGCTAGATATTTTGCATTTGTAAACTCAGCTCTGTACCTTTATTTTTCCTACATTACACACTGTCATATAATTATCGTAAGTGAAAAGTCAAACTGACCTATGTCTAATTTCAGCCAGACTCAAAATGAGGTATGCTCTAAAAAAAACTTAAGAAGAAAGATTCGTTAGATGTTAAATAAGTGATTTAAAAAGGGTAATATTTTCTATTTACATGTTTTTAAAGCGTGCAAAATGTTTTCTTTCCATGATTTTGAAACGGTGCAAAAATGTCTAATTTCATGTTTTTAAAAAGTGCAAAATGTTTTAATTACATGATTTTGAAATAGTGCAAACTGTTCTAATTCCGTGTTTTTGAAATGTACAAAAATTTTCTATTTCCATGTTTTTAGAAAGTGTCAAATGTTTTATTTACATGATATTTAAACGTGCAGAATGTTCTATTTACATGGGCTTAGGAAAATCAAAATGTTGTATTTAAACGCTTTCAATTTTATACAATATTTCAATATTTTTGTGCATAGTGGATTTGGTGTTTAGCTAAAAATATATATGGGTCATTTTAGTTTTTCAATTACGATGGTGATAGTTGCTCCTCTCTGTTTCACTCTGTACTAGAAATATCTGCCTTCCCACTCCCCATCCAACAGAATAACAAAATTTAAGTAGGCACTGTTAAGGTACCGTAGAATTAGGGTATGACAGTACCTACCTAGCTTTGGAAGCAAATACAAGTAAACGAAACATAATTATAGCAAGAGTTGCATAATATGACATATCATGTGATTCGTTAAAAACAAATTTAAAGTCTTTGCTTGTAAACTTATCGTGACGTATCAAAACTTGAGATGAGTCAATCTTCAGAACAATTGAAGTAAGGCTAGTATTTGAATACAATATCTATGTATATTGAGACGGAGGACGATGGCAGGGCCATCGTAAGAATAGTAGCGGTAGTGTGTTAAAAATCCGGTGGTGGGAGGAAAATCTATCAACTACATGTAATAGCATTGGCACTCCTCCACCACCGTTTTACAAAAAGAAGAAGGAAGGAGATGGGGGAACAGCAACAATCACTTTGGTTGGGTCAAGTGGCGAATTCTGGTGGTGGGCGGAGCGGCCGACAAAGCATGCAATGAAACAGATTAGCACTCCGCCGCCACCAGGGCCAGCGAAGAAGAAGAGAAGAGGAAGGAGAGAAGAGGACGGGCAGAAATTAATTGAAGCTGGGATCTACGTGGGACTTGACCTATGTCATTTTATTCCTTCTCCCGTTTTATTGTTTGTACTTTATATTTGTCTTCCTGATCTTAAGCTTTTTGAGTTTGAATTTGTAATGCAGTCGGTGTTCTACGGCGTATTATTATTACTATTATTATTCTCAATCTCTGCGTTTACCCATTTACTCAAAGAAATAAATATACCTTTTGTATTTAGCTGCTTTAAGCCAGCCCAAAAACCCAGTCCCAACAGTTGACAACTACTATTATTATCATTATTTTCCAAGTCGTCGGTGGAGGTGTAGGGAAAAGTTCGACAAACCGAGGAGATAATCTGAGGCTCGTAACAAGGTGTCGGTCAGTTCGTGTCCCCGTCTCCCTCTCACAGTCTGGCGAGTTTGCTCTGGTTAGTCGGTTAATTACTTGGTTTTGATTTTACATCCGTGGTTTTCCTTCTCCATTTTCTTGTTTCATAATTTCTCCACATCTCTCTGTTTTCTCTCGTTTCTCTGAGTCGGCTTCGCACTGTTTTCTCTGGTTTTTTTGTTTGGCTCATGGCATTTTGGTTTGGTTACTTTGGATAGTGTATGGAATAAATGGAATAACGGCGCCCTCCAGGCCGTCTTACATTCAGAATCCACCGCATTTTTGGTTCCTTATTTTCTCTCCGGTCCGAAAGTTGGTTCGTTTTACAAAGGCAAGAGACGCAATATCGACGCGATCCTATTGACTTTCGTCATTTTCTCCATCGTTGTCCGTCTCCTCGTCCCGGGCGTCACCGTTTTTGTATCTGTCTGCTCTTCTTGTCTATTACCGTAAGTGTCCGCAAAATAAATACATGAAATTTTTTTATATACCTTGATTTTTCTTGGCTACTTTATCACTCTATTGCACCTTTCCCTGAGTGCGGCCGTTTTTCGGTTTTTCTCCACGCCTTTTTGGCCAGGTTTTTTTCCTTATTGTTGAACAACATTTTCACGAATTGTTTCTCGGTTTCGGTCCTTTGACTCGTATTTGCTGTTTTCTCTCTCAGCCGCGGTTCCTCAGTCCTATTCGCACAATTCGTTCATATCCGGAATTTTCAAGTTTCAATTTTCACTCGTATTCCTCTACTGTTATAATTGTTTTCAGCACTACATCCTTGTGTCGAATATAATATAGAAAAGGAAATTCTGGGCATCCCTGGCCTCCGTTTTGAAACACATTTTAATTCAGAATATTTCTTTTATTTATCGCTGTCTCATTCTCATCATCTGCTCTGCTCTCAATATCTTGCTTTCCGATTTTCCCATTCCATCACCTGATTGAATCCTGATTGCATAGGCACTACGTTATTGATCGTCTGTTATTGCTGAGTTTGCTGATTTAATTGACTGAGATTGTACTGACAAAGTACTTGCTGTTGCTGCGGCTATTGCAGGTGTAAGTTGTTTGAACCTTGAACTACAAGTTCTCAAGTATTAAAATTATTCAAAATCTGATTCTAAATTTTGACTGTTATTGACTGGTTGCAGTTTTGGGTTCTTTTGGTGGCTCGCCGTCTTCCCCTTTCGCATTTCTCAATTGTTCGCGTGGCGCGGAGGTCCATCATGTCAGCCCAGTTTCTTTTGAGCCAGATTCTTTCGGACATGCCTGCTTACGACGACAAGTCCGCCGTGCAGGCCTGGTTGTCGGCTTTCAATGAGCGCTGTGCGCATTATAAATTAGACAGCGAGTGAAAGCTTAGGAACTTGACCAAGCTTCTGTGCTCCACAGCCGGGTTCTTGTAGTCCTATTCTAGTGCCCCTTACTTGGAGGAGCTTGCTAGGCCCAACGCCAGAGAGCGCTAGAAGCAATTTGGTTTGGCGCTTGCGGCTGCGTTCCCCGTGGACGAGGATCGCACCTTGGCCGAGGCCGAGAACAAGGCTTTGCGGTTTCGCGTTTTGCTAGATTCGCCGAGGGATTTTGTTATTCATAAATTGTCCTTGTTCCATCGGATGGACCCCAACATGTTGAAGTCGAAAAAAGTTGTCTTGCTCTTGGAAAGTTTGGGCGACGACCTGCGCTGGCCGGTGTCAATGCAACTTGGCGCAGCGGCAACGGTGCCGCAATTCCAGACCCAGTTAGATCACTTTTCTAAAATATGTCGAACTTTGCAATACGCGGCAGACGCTACTTTCCAGAGCGTTGTTCCGCCTCCATTAGTCATGCCTCAAGGTCAGCCACTAGGTTCGGTCCAACGGGTTGTGCACCCTGGGGACTTGGCTCCAAACCTGAGGCTGCCTTTCCCGGCGGGGGGTCACACTCAAGTGGCACTATCATTGCCCCGTTGTGGTTGGTGCGATGAGATTGGCCATTGTATTCGCGATTGTCCGGATCATAATATGTTCTTTATTCCAAACCCAGCTATTAACAATGGCCGTGTTGCCGACTACTATCCGTCCAGCTTTGCCGGTCGCCGCGGCGTGAACCCTCCAAGTGGCCGACAAGGGTCAGGTGGTTCTCGGGCTCCTACTGGTAACGGGGCTAATGGCGCCAACGTAAACTGGAGACAACCCTCTCCCGCTCGCGATGGTTCAGCCTCTTCAGCGGCTGCCGCTGCCAGTAGCGCATCTGAGCCTCCAGAAAACTAATTCCCCCGGTTGTGAGGGACAACCGGGGACAAGCCTCTCGTACCACTAATGGGCCACGCTCTCCTTCAGTGCCGTTCTCGTGCATAGACCTGGGGTCCCCTGCTCCGGACGCACATAGTTCCACGCGCAGTGCGTGCACGCATAGCCTTGTTGACCGGGCAGAGGGGGTGCCGGACGCGTCCGGTACGCCGCCGGGGCTTAACGTGGGTTTGGATGATCCTGTCTCCAGTCCCCCGCAGGGCCTGTTACCAGATACGCTGACTTCTGTCATTGAAGCGTTGATTGCAATTAACGGCAGTTACCACTTTGCCCTCCTAGATAATGGTAGCTGTATCTCCGCAATTAGCGAACGCGCGTTGCAGTATTTGCTGGCACCCTACCGCGAACAAGTAAAAAAACTACAGTCTTCTTTTCGTTTAAAGTTAGCGGTAGCTTCAACTGACCGCACGTTAGTAACTCGATCTGTCATTTTCCCTTTAGAAATTTACGGCGCTGAGTTACTCTGGCGTTTCTACATAATCCCGGACGGTTCTCATGATTTTCTGTTAGGGGTTGATTTTCTTGATACCTACATGCCGGAATTCGAAGCGCAACTGGCAGAAAACATTCGACAGCGGCATAGGGATTCTCTAACCTCGGAACCGGTGCTAACTCATTCCAGGGTCCCAGGCGTGTCCCCGGTCTTGGCTGCACCGAGCGGTGCTCCGTCCGCAACGGCGTCAATGCCGCGGGCTAAGGGTTATTTGCGGTCCGCTTACCCTGTTTAAATCCGAGGGGAGACCTCGCATAAGGTTGCTGTTTACTGTGCGGGCTTCCTCGATAGGCACGTTCTTTTTGAGCCGAACTTATCCATCCAACATAAGTCCCACTTGCTGATTCCTTCTAGTATCATCCATATAAAAGACTCTAAAGGGTTCATTTGGGTTACTAATGGGTCTGAAGGCTTTTTGCAACTGCAATCCAAGCAGCTATTGGGGTGCATTACCCCGGTGGGACCAGGTGACGTCATAGGCGAGGTAGGTGCCAGACAGCTTGAGCTCCGTTACGGGCGACCGCGACTGTGCCTCCGTTGTTCCGGATCCTGCATGTGATCCTTATGCCGACATTGACCCCGACATCCGTACCCTTGAACTACCTGATTGCCTGACGGAGGAGCAGAAGTTGATTCTGTACAGGCTACTCTCCGCTCGAAGGAAAAACTTCGCGTTTTCCATGGCTGAGTTAGGTAAGACCTCGGTTCTAAAACACAGCATTGAGGTGGCGGAGGGTACACAGCCAATCTCTTTGCGCCCCCATGGTTGTTCTCACGCCCATCGGATGAAACAAAACCGTCAAATCGAAGAAATGTTGGCGGCTGATGTAATTGTGCCATCAGTGTCGCATTGGTCAGCACCAGTAGTACTTGTCCAGAAGGCAGATGGCGCAACATGGCGCATTTGCACAGATTGACGCGAATCGAACCAAAAAACCACCAAATGTTATTACCCCCTCCCTCTGGCGGATGATATTTTTGAACGGCTAGCTCGAGCCCGTTATATGTCCACTTTGGACCTCTTGTCAGCTTATTGGCAGGTAGAGTTGGACGAGGCTTCCCAAGAGAAGACCGCATTTGTCACTCAAGATAGCAAGTGGCAGTACAAGCGCCTGTCGTTTGGACTGACTACTGCGCCGGTCACGTTCTAGAGACTTATGGACAAGGTTTTGGGAAGTCTCAAGTGGAAGTACTGCCTTATCTATTTAGATGATATCCTGGTCTTCGGGAAGACGTTTGAGGAACACAACTTGCGCCTTGAGGTAGTGCTGCAGGCATTGTCAGACGCCGGTTTAACTTTAAAGCCGTCTAAATGCCTGTTTGCTCAGGCCGAGGTTAAGTATCTAGGCCACATGGTTTCCGAAGGTGGTATTGCCGTAAACCCGGACAAAGTGGCTGCAGTTCAGAATTTACTAATCCCAAAGACGTTGAAGAAGTTGCGTTCATTCCTTTTCTTATGCAGTTACTACCGCAAATTCATTTTCGGTTTTGCCCAAATTGCATTTCCCTTAAACTAGCTGCTTAGGAAGGAGGCCCCTTTTGTTTGGTCAATGCAATGTCAGGTAGCGTTTGATTCCCTAAAGTCTTGTCTCACTACTCCCCCAGTGTTGGCTCACTTTTCCCTAAGTCTCAACCATCCCCTAGAACTTCACACGGACGCCAGCACGGAGGCACTGGGCGCAATTTTAATGCAAACCGTTGATGGTGAGAAACGACCGTTGGCCTATGCGTCACGGTCTTTGAACGATGCCGAGACGCGGTATCACATTACGGAGTTAGAGGCTCTGGCGATCGTGTACAGCTGTGAGAAGTTTTATACTATGCTCCATAGCAGGCCGTTCACCATAGTCACGGACCACCATGCGTTATGTTTTATGCTCAAACTCAAGAACCCCAAGAGTCGCCTGGCCAGATGGGTTGTCCGTCTCCAAGGCCTTGATTATAAGGTCGTGCATAAGTCCGGAAGGTTACACGAGCACGTCGACTGCCTTAGCCGAAACCCTGTCGACCCTGCCCCCGAGGCTGAGACAGACTTTCCTGAGATTATGTTATTTGCCCTGACCGACGGTGACCGCACCCCCGAGCAGATACAAACTTTGCAGCATAAAGATTCCACATTCAAGCGCATTCTAGAGGACAAAGCCAAGTGGGCCGCTGAGGGGCGCCGTTGGGAGCTCTGCTTTACGGACTACTGCGTCATGATTGGTTTGCTTTATAAAGCCAACGGTACGGAGGGGCAGAGACTTTTCCGGTTGTGTGTCCCACAAGGCTGTCGCGATTCCCTTTTAAGGCTTGTGCATAACTCCTCCGCAGGTGGACATTTTTCGTATTTCCGCACATTGGCCACAATCCGTGCTCGGTATTATTAGCCTAAATAGGCTCTCGAAGTTCACCGGTATGTTCAGAGCTGTAAGAAGTGCCAGCTATTTAATCGCCGTCAATTTCCAACGTCCGGTCCATTGACTCCGTTTGATTGCCCGGCAACGGCGTTTTCCACGATCAGCGTAGACTTTATGGGTAAATTTCCTGCCAGTCGGGATGGCAATACTCACGCTATTTTGATGTGTGACCATTTAACCAGGTACGTAGAGGCGGTTGCGGTTCCAGCGCAAACAGGGGAACATGCGGTGAGGGCAGTCCAGGATTCCGTTATTTTCCGACACGGCGTGCCGGCGGTTATTGTCGCGGATGGAGGTTCCCAGTTCACTTCGGCAGTCTTTCAAAACATGTGCTCATCTTTCCATATCTCGCTTAGCAATCTTTCCTCTCACTGCCATTCCGCAAATGGATTAGCTGAAAAGCAGGTGGATACGGTCAAGCGGGTTATTGCAAAGTATGTTTATGAAAGCTATAACGATTGGGACGTCTGTCTTCAGGCGGATGTGTATTCCTTTAATTCGACGGTCCATCACGTTACGCAGTTCTCTCCTTTCTACCTATTGCGTGGTGTCAACCCTTCTCTGCCTTGTGACAAAGTTTTCCCTTCTCCAGCCATATACTCGAACTCAGGCGATCCCGATTAAATTTCAAATAACATTCTTTAGGCGTCTGCGGTGGCCTAGTCGAACACGGAGAAGTATCGGAGGACGGTTAAGGAGGTGTACGACGCAAAGCATTCCGCAATTCCATTTCCCGAAGGTTCTCTCGTCCTAGTGTCCAACTTTGAGCGCCGCGTGGGACAGGTGGATAAGTTGGCGCCGCGATGGGTAGGTCCGTACAGAGTTATTTCGAAGGCTACTCCTAGAAGTTACATCGTGGAGCATGGTAATATTTCAGGTAAAGTTCTTCGGCAGCGAAAAGTAAATTCCCAGCACATGAAGCCTTTTCATCCTCCCGTTTCTGTAGATGTGGATCCTTCACCGCCTCCGGTGGAATTTGGGTCTTTCACGGTTCGGGAAAGTCCCGACACTGCTAGTCGTCCCGCATTTCCTTTGTGTGCGAGAAACACATCTACTCTCATGGAGCATGAGGGTCCATCGATCGATCTGTTCCCAAGTTCGGTGACTCGTTCTTGTCTGTCCAGGGTTGTTTGGGCTTGCTCTACTACGTGCGGGGATTCCTGGATCGCTAGGGGCTAGGGCACTTGCCCTTTCTTCTTTCCTTTCTTTCTCCCACACCTCTGGCACCTGACTCACGTGGGTCTCGATTCTAGTTCGCTGTTGTTAATTTCTTTTCTTCTTTTAGGTAGGGGTCAATTTATCGCTCTTACCATGCAGAACCCAGAAGAGGGCACCGATTTCAGCGAGCTTGACTTCGAAGCTCTCTCTAAGCTTACTATAGAGGATTCCTTGAAGACTCCCCCACGAGAGCAAGCTAGTCTGGAGTTAAACACCCCAGTCGCCATCCAGACACCGTCTCCGAAACCGACGCTATGCGTGAAGCCGTGGGCTCCACCAGCCGTAACTTCTTCGGTGCCACCAGTCACCACTGATGACAGCACTCCGGGGCATGTGCATGAAAGCCTAACCAAAACGGACCCCTCTGAACTTCCTGTGACCCAACATTCTTAACTCTCGCCCCCACCGCACAAGCACGGCAAGGAAGACCTACACTCACTACTAGATTCCCCCCATTGCCGCTCGAAGGAAACTGTGTTCGAGCGCTTCAAGAGGAAGGGCTCATTCAAGCTCCGTGTTCTTAGCAACGAAGCCCCCCCTCCGCCTTCACAGACTTCGGGTTCCCCGCGGTCCCGCAGACGGTTCGCCCCGTCCACTAAATCCCGCCACAAGCGTCGCCAACAAACTGACAAGTACCCTGTCAAGCAAAGACACCATCGCCTCGTTACCCTACCCGACGGCACTAGAGTCCACGTCTCTAGCAAACGGCTCCAACCTACCCTCAAATTATTTCGTTTAAAGGTGCCTCGACCTGCAATTTAGCCTACCATGTCCGGGGAAGCACTGCCTGCCCCTGCATCTCAGCTCACAATACTACCCGCGGAGGTCTGTAAAACCTCATCAGAGGTACCTCCTGACCCAGTTATTCCTGCCCCAAAGCTCGACGGGCCAGAAGTCACCTGGGTTCTTGCGTCTCCGCCGTCACCTGGTCACCGGTCCATTCCTGGCTCCGAACCACCAAATCCATGGATATCCGGGACTCCGCCACCCCCGCCGCCTCCATATTCGGCTGAGCAGTGCACTGCGGACGTCATAGCCCTTCGTTGGCTCCAGGACCCGTCGATTGAGCGCCTGAAGAAGGATGCTCGCCGGCGTCAACTGGCTCAACAACTACAACGACAGGAAGAACGAGCAGTCCGCGAGTTGACCACCGTACACCAGCGAAGGGAGCTCCTCCGGTCGCAAGGCTTTAAACCGTCCTCCCAAGATCCCCTGTCATGCCCTCCCAATCCGTGGGGCTCACCACCACCAACATCACACTAATCGTCGCAACTCCTCTCCTTCTAACCCCTTACCAGCGCTTTTTGGGATGCGGACATCCCTCATTTCAAAGGAGGAGAGAGGCATGAGACGGAGGACGATTGCAGGGTTATCGTAAGAATAGTAGCGGTAGTGTGTTAAAAATCCGGTGGTGGAAGGAAAATCTATCAACTACATGTAATAGCATTGGCACTCTTCCACCACCGTTTTACAAAAAGAAGAAGGAAGGAGATGGGGCCACAGCAACAATCACTTTGGTTGGGTCAAGTGGCGAATTCTGGTGGTGGGCGGAGCGGCCGACAAAGCATGCAATGAAACAGATTAGCACTCCGCCGCCACCAGGGCCAGCGAAGAAGAAGAGAAGAGGAAGGAGAGAAGAGGACGGGCAGAAATTAATTGAAGCTGGGATCTACGTGGGACTTGACCTATGTCATTTTATTCCTTCTCCCTTTTTATTGTTTGTACTTTATATTTGTCTTCCTGATCTTAAGCTTTTTGAGTTTGAATTTGTGGTGCAGTCGGTGTTCTACGGCGTATTATTATTACTATTATTATTCTCAATCTCTGCGTTTACCCATTTACTTAAAGAAATAAATATACCTTTTGTATTTAGCTGCTTTAAGCCAGCCCAGAAACCCAGTCCTTACAGTTAACAACTACTATTATTATCATTATTTTCCAAGTCGTCGGTGGAGGTGTAGGGAAAAGTTCGACAAACCGAGGAGATAATCTGAGGCTCGTAACAATATGTTGCTTTAATGATTTAGTATTGAAAAATGGAATAATTGGTAATAATAAGGTGGAATATGCTTTAATTGTATGTTTTAAAAATTTTAAAATGTTCTAATTGCACATTATGACAAAGGGAAAGTGTTTTAACTACTAGAAGTTGCAAAACACATTTTGCACTTTGTAAAACATCTATCTAAATGAAATATTTTGCACTTTTTTAAAACAGTAAATAAAATATTATGCACTTTGCAAAAACACTAAAACAGAACATTTTGCACTTTTTAGAAACACTGAAATGGATTACTTTGCACTTTGACAAAACATGTAAATGGAAAATTTTGCACCTTTTAAAACAGTAAACAAATATTATGCACACTTTGCAATAACACTTAAAAAAACATTTTTCACTTTGCAAAAACATATGAATGGAAAACTTCGCATCTTTTTAAAACAGCAGATTGAAAATTTTAGCTTTTATTTTTAAATGTGCGTATCTAAATATCAAAAAAGAGGGGGGTTGGGGTGGGGCTAAAGTGACTGATTTTTTCAGAAAGTTATTTTTGCAAGCTCCCAAAGAACATTGTGGGTGTATGGCGTATGACAGCCCATAGTGTATAAACATGAGTAGGTAGGTAAGTGCCAAGAAATATCTGCACTGCTATATGTAACTTCAAATGAAACTGACTCATCTACCTCTTAATTTTTTCCTAGACGGAATGTAGCGCTCTATGCGTTAACATTCATCTCAAAAACATTACATAGATTACATAAATCTAGTCAAACAGAATTACCTAATGACGTAAACCTTCCATCAGTGCTGACGAACGTATTTTAAGCGTTTATTAAACGTTACAATTTTTAGAAACAAGAGGGAAACCAAATTAACTCGTCCCTCGTCTATTTTACAATTCTGAGTTAGTTTTAAATTGTCTCTAGGTGAAGGCAGTAACACTGCATTAAAATCTGTGGATCTGTTTCATCACTATGAAAATTTATCGATTAAATTCTTAGGATATTTTAATATTGGCATCTCCAATAATATTTGCACTCTTTAATAAAAAGGTTAAGTTTCCAGCTCATATTTAAAATTGTTTTTGTTTAGATTTAAGTCAACGTTTAGTACACAATTTAAAACAGCAGTTTAAAAATATGATATTCAATGTCAGGCAGAATTTTCAATTAATTATCAATTTCCTATTTTGTTTTCAAATTTCAAAATGTTCATTTACAGGACAGTGTTGAGCTTGTTTTTTGAAAATAAAAAAAGTACGAAATTTTCCATTTACAAGATTTTAGAAATTTCCAAAAATAGTATTTCGCGGGCGAAGGCGCATCAAATCCAGATCCTTCCACTTCATGCTGAAAGCATATCCGGAAACGGAAATTAGAGCAAGGCCGGAACTGGAACCAGAACTAGAACTTCAACTGGTACTAGTGCTGGAACCGGAACCGGGACAGGAACCAGAACCAGAACCAGAACTAGGGGCCGCAAGGAATTCAACTTCTAACTGTCGATCACAATCTCCCACGGCGCAAGCGCCATGAGGTAACAAAATACGTTAAGAAAATACTATTAAAGCTATTTCAAATGAACACTAATTTTTTTGATGTGTGAAATTGTAGTTATGAGTTTTTGAAATGTTCAAAAAATTGTCCTATTTGCATTTTTTTTAAAGTGTGAAATATCTTATTTATATTTAAGTTTTTTAAATGTGAAAAAATTCTATTTGCATGTTTCAAAAAAATGCAAAATGTTTCATTGATGTACATGTTTCATTAAAGTACAAACTGTTCTATCAGGGAAGCAATTTGAATTTGTAGGAATTTCTTGACTTTTTCTTCTACGACGCGATTTCATATCAACCTAAAATGAAAAACAGGAATGTCAATACAGTCAACCATTATTTGTTTTGCAGGGATATATAATTTATTCGTAAATTATTCAGTGATATTTGAATACTTTGTCCTGCAATCTTATAATACATATAGAGCTATCAATCAACAGATATAAATATTTATATTTCTAAATAATTAAATATCTAAATATATAAAATATACCCTAATTTCAAAGAACTGGCTATTGTCTTATTTTGCGAGCATATATCTTCTACTATAGGAGAACCTTTTTCGTGTAGTATAGGCTGCGGCTGCGTTCGTTTCCTTCCTATAAACCCTTAAGCCCTTCTTATAACCCTTCTAATAATAGCCTAGTTCAAAATTCAATAGTAAAGGAGAGACTAATAGAATTTCCTACATGGAACTTTTCTATATGTAGAAGGGAAATATAAGGGAGCCGCTCGACTTGGTGGAACAGGTCAAGTGCGCAAGAAGGATTTAGGGAAAGGAGCAGGTTTCAGTCGGTCAAACAACACACCAAATAAAATATTTTCAGTAATTATTTTTTCATTTTTATTATAGCCCGTAGTTACGCTCGATATGTAGAACCTCACTCAAATTCTTACGCCAAGTAAAAACAAAAAAGTTTTTAATTTCCCCCATAATAAATTCCAGTGTAAAGTATAATTTTCAAACGAATCGAAAGGTGCTGACTCAGTCTATGTAATTACACGTGCAAATTGTAAGTCATATATTCAACTACATAGTTGAAGAGTAATATTTTGTCAAACAGTTTGGAAATTTGTTTTTTATTACAGCACCTTTTTGTGTGTAATTTTTTTCCTGTTATTTTTAATTTAGAAAAACATGATTGTTTTTGAAGTAGCTGTGTGCATTTGTATAGACTGATTTAAAACAGCCCAGGGTGACAAATTTGATTTTTCAAAACAATATGTAATATGTAGGTGGTAACAGTAGTGGTCTACGTCTATAGTGTACAACAGAGATTTTTTTGAATATTTATTTATTTTAATACATTAGTAAATACAGTTTTTGTTTTTAATTTTCAGTATTTGAGTTCAAAAGCTATGAGCACAAAATGAATTCAAATAATTCAAATCCTGTTTCAAAGCGTCTCAAACTCAAAATTAATTCAGCTGATGAAGAGTTATTGGCAAATGAAACAGATGACATTACTGCTTCGGTTCTAATCGTGAGTGGATCTGAAGTAACCATGGCTGCGAAAGACGTTACATCGTTAGTCAATATATTTACAGATGATGTAAGTGATTTACAACTAGAATAAAAATTTCTTTCAATTGAAATTTAAAATTTATTTCAAAAAATTAAAAACTAATTACATCAAATTTTGTGCAATGCATTGCGCAGATCCTTCCTGAGATACTTGACAACCTGTCAACTTTGACTGTAGAAGATTTGTTAAATTTCCGTCTCGTGAATCGTTGCTGGAGGGATGCTGCCACGTCTGTCCTCCTCAAAAGAAACCTGTGTGAAATGTGTCTGGATTTTGGTGAAGTGTATCCTGCCGAAGAAAAGGTCTCTGCTGTTAGTCAAGTTGAACCAAGTGTAAATCTTCAACAAAAAAGTGTGAAACATTCTTCCCCATCAGTTTACAAATATTACAATGCGTACCAAAAAGGAAGCTCACTTTCAGATTTGAATCACTTACTCACAACAACTCATCGATTCCCAACTACAAGCCTTCGATTGCATCGTGATATTTGGTCTGTTCTTCCAGAAATGTGTCCACCATTCGATTGTGTAGATGTAGATCAGAATCAATTCGAACTACTCAACTTCATGTCGCTGTATGGGAAGAAAATCAGGAAACTCACGTTATGCGACGAAATCTGGATCAAAACATTTGAAGATTTTGTAAATGTCCACATGCCTCACTTAATTAGTTTAGACGTTCGAGAATTTTATTTCATAGGCGCAGAGCAAATTGAAATTCCAATCTCCCCAACACTGTCCCCGTCAGCTCTACTTCAGTTAAACGAAATTGTTTTGCCGGGTAACGATCACCGTCGTTTTGAGGAAGATCTCATCCGTGCTTCACCAAACTTGAACTGTATTAGACGTGTGGATGTAACCTCACTCGCAATTTTGCTTCAAGTTGGAAAATCACATTGTATAAAAGACTTGTACTTGTGTCCCACAGTGCATCAAATGTCAACAATTCAGAAATTCTCAAAATTACTTACAAATACTTTAATTGTTAAGGATAATGTTCCAGGACTTAAACTAAGTAGTTTTAGATTGGATTTTTCATATGTTGGGAATTCTCAAGACCAGTGGGATGTAGTTTTAGAGTCTATTCATCTAATTTTGAGTGCAAGCACTGCTAGCTTGAAATGCCTAGATATACGTATGCATGACTCCGCATTCTTATTCATTTGTATCCCACCGCTTCCTCATTTACAAATTCTGGAATTATTCGACGGTACTGCTACTGATCCTACTGATAGAAGCGACGGCGACAATGAAAGCTCGTCTCAAATACATTTTGTAGGGGATATCATAGGTGATGCAGTTCGAGCTGGTAAAATAAACGTCAACCAATCTGTGCATGACTTTTCCAAGTTTTTATTACATATCCAAGAAAGCCGCCGCCATCGCAGGAATAATATCCCCGTAGATTATTTTCCTAGCCTGTCCAAAGTGAAGATATATACACATGGAATAAAAAGAAGGAGTGGGAAACTTATGGGATTTTTTTCGGTGGAACAGAATCTTGGAGCAGAGAGAAGAGTGTCTTCATTAGCTAGTGATACTCTCGTTTCAGTGACCGCGATGGATTTGCACATATTTTCTCAACCATCTCCATTTGGCGGCATTAACATGTCAAAACTATTTCCGAATGTTCAAAATTTAAACATTAACTTTTTGTTCTCAAAAAGCCTACCAAATTGGGTTTGGACATTTAAAAAATTGCAGAGATTAGAACTGTCTGGAGAGTGTCGAAATCATTATGCGAATGACGTCGACAGTTTCTTTACAGGGATTTCTCCTGAATTATGTGCAACTTTAGAAAAGGACTTAACTTCCGTTGAATTATTAGAGGCGTTCAGTGCTGCAAACGATTTTGAAAGGACCATGCCATTTATTGGAGACTGTACGAGTAAGTTTATTTTCTGCCGATTAGTACTTAAAAATCCCCCTCTTACAGAGAAGTGGTTTTACGTGAAATTTGCCAATTTTATTTGATGTTAAAAAAATCAGGTTACTTTTAAATAGTAGAAATCCAAAGTAAATCGACTGCATTATATTTTGCGTTATTTCATCACAATAGCCCGCCAAATAATTAAAAAATTCAAATTTAAATAATTTGCCGCTCTGTAACTTCTACAATTCTCATCCGATTTTGACGAAATTTGATGTTTTTCTAACGTTTAGACTCTTTTCTAAAATGTTACTTTAGAATTTGTTAAAACTCAAACATTTTCATTATTTTGAAAATTTTTTAATGAAACGTTACTTTTAAGGCCCAATTTTATAGACAAATGTTTTGGAAAAATAAAATTTTTCGAATTTTGGAAAATCCTAAAATGAATTTTTTGAAAACAGCCAAGACGTTAGACAACATCTCAATATCAGATGAGATCTGTAGAAATAAGGAACAGGGCGGGAAAGTATTAAAATGTGAACTTTTTTTGTCATACTACTGTATGACCAAAACCAAACAACGCACAATTCAGTCGAGTTACTTTTGATTCACACTATTTAAAAGTAGCCTCATCTTTGTAGACATGTCTTTTTGAAATTGGCGATTTCAATGTAAAACCACTCGCTTGTTAGAAACACTTTTCATTCCACTTTTTTTAAGACAGATAATTTGGTTTTGAAAGAAGATGCATTAAAACTTACTACTTTTTTTACAGGTTTGAAGCAACTCCAACTAAATTTTGCTAAAAAATTAAACTTCAAGTTTTTCACCAAAGTAACAGCTGCTCGCGCATTTAAGGAAGTAAATCACCGGACTAAAATTATATTTTCTTTAAATGCCTCCCATATGAGCGTAGAAGAAATTCAAGGTATAGTACATAGTTTTGAGTTGATTAGCTAACGAAATATGAAATATTTAAACCCCTTTTCAGTAGAAATATATTTAGTTTGTTTGATGTGGTAAAAGCAACCCAATATAAAAAAATTGACCAGTATACAAAACTGCATTTGACCATACATTTAAAAATTTAATAATTCTACGAATCTGATTTTACAAACTTTATTTTAATAAACTATTTTTTAACTCTTATCTCTTTCAGAAGCAAGGCAATATCTGGAACCTGTTGCTGCCTATATTAAGATTGAGATGCATAAGTAATCAAATAATTATGACTTGCTTTTCACCTTGTAAAAATCAGACTTAAAAAGAAACAATTATAACAAAAGGATTTAGCAATAATGCGGCTTTTAATTTGTTATTTTTACGAGGCCAATATAACTTACGATTAGTTTGATTAATCTGTCATGTAGCATATATTTAAAGTAACGTGTATTCCACATTTTTGGTAGTTATTGTTTGCATGCTGATAATAAATATTATAATAATTTATAATGTGGGGAAAATTCTTTGGTTTTGTAATGAAAATAATTAATCATCGGTTGTATTTGGTGTGTTCAATTGAGCAATTAATAACCATATAATTGTTTTCTAGGCTTTAGGAGGGTAGGGAAACACCTAGGAATACAGGTGTAGAGAAAATAGTCAAGTAGTGAATTTTCTGTCGAAAAGTTTGAAAAAGTCTATCTAACTGTTGTATCCTGTTCTGACTAAATATGAATCGTTTGCGTTAGTACAATGATGTAGGCTTTTTTCTTTTTCTTCAAACTATAAAAAACCTGGCTTTAATAAACAAGGCGCCACTGGTAGTATTTGAACCCTCGTCACCGATATTTTTACCAAGAGTAGAAACACGAAGGATAATTGACTATATGCTTAATTATGTAAAACTAATTGAACTTGAGTCTATAGTAACTTTTTTCGGACACAAAAGTTAAATACATATTGAAATGCATCATTAAGAACTTTTTTTCTTTATTTTTAAGGCATTACACATATTTCACTTTAGTGTTCCAACGAAGTTATTTTTTTTTGGGAACTACCGGGTTGATACAGGTTATAGATTCAAACTCCTATGGGCTATGCTCCTTGTTTTGAACAAAATACCAATGCAGGCCTCGTGTGTTGAGGTTGTAGATTATCTGCGAAAAAACGACCATAGGAGGAACCTCGTTGTCCTATTTAATTTGCACGCTAATCCCATAAAACAATTTCAATTTTTTATTTCGCGAAATTTTTTTTAAAACATATGAAAACAAATACAAAATGATTCTGTTGTGAATCTTGGCAATAAAACACTTATAGGTAACTTTTATTTTGTCTTCGTAAATCTAACATGTTAGGTACAATTTGCGATTCATCAAAATGCAACATACTTACCTTTTATAAAATATTATATTAGAAGAAGAAAGAAGAAGAAAAACTGTATTAAGTCACTGTTGCACAATTGCAATAGCTTTACAGCTTACTTAGTATACAAGAAAATATTTTCTTGACTAGAATTTAAACATTCAAAAAAAAATCAAAACGTGTTAATACATGAATATGTATACCCGAAGTATATAAATGATGATTACAAATCTGAATTGATCTTCTAAGAGCGTGCATTAAAATATCATCTTGAACTGCCGACGGTAAACGGAAGTATTTAGGCCACTTCTTAAAAACGTTTGTGATGGTCCCACGTGCTCCAATATAAAGTCCTGTCACTTCTATACATTGTAAATTCCATTTCTCCGAAAATACTTAACACAAGGCTCGTAAATTCCTTTTTTCTCTAAATCTACTGCAATCGCTTGTTCCTCACTATCCCCAAACTCAAACCGTACTGTAGGGTCCAGAATATATCCAGTTTTTGATAATAAATCGTATGCAACAATGTTCACTCTCCTTGTACCCGTGTAAATAGGGCACAGTACTTTAAACTTTACTTTTCCTTCGATATTTCCAGTTTCTTAACTTTTTGACTTTAAAAATAGGCACTTACAGTTTACAGCTATGAAAAGGTCACCAATATAACTTTAATTAATGATGCAGTCCGATGCGATGGCCATTTCCTTTAGTTAGTAAGATGCACGATGGAACAAAACATACGTAGTGGGTCAGACTACGGGTCTCACGGAATTTTAGATAATAAAATTAAAACTAACTATTTATTTATCTTTAACACAATCAATCGAACACTTAATACATTAATCAGTGATTGAGAGAAGACAGCAATCTCGTCAATCACAAATAAAGTAAGAATAAAATCAAGCTTTGGGACGATATTATTTCTGTGGCCGTTCCTGTCTGTGTCCGCCGTGAGACTAGACTTACAAAATAAAAAGCTCGTCCCTTCATCCCTACACCCAGACAATCCAGAACCTTCCCCAATTCCTATTCCCTAACACACAACGCCACAAATACGAAATTCGGACGTTTTACACTTTACATTTAAAACACATGGCTTTTTCAATTTCCTTCTACGACTTACATTTCTCCAAAAAATGCCATAAATTCATACACACATAGAAATAAGTAAAAAATTCAAATTTTAACATAAAGATGGCCTTCAGTCGCCACTCTCCGACTCTGCATCTACTTGCTCAGCCACACTCCTAGTTGTACAAATTTTCTGCAACACAACGAACTTCCTGTTCCACAGCAACGCCTCTATCAGCTACAGCTTTTGCAAGAATTTCTCAAATTCCGTGATGTCGGCTGTTACGTCTGAGTTCTCCCCGGACATAGGAACCTAAGACATGACCAAGGCTTTCTTTCTCAGTGCCGCAATGCCTGCACTGGGTTCCTTCTAAGCTTCATCCTGGAATAACTCTTACACTAACAACATTAGAATTTATTTTTGAAGTGCTTACCTATTTAGAAGTCGTTAAGCCACCCTTATTTATTATTTGCTTATTTCCTTTTGGGTAATCTGTAAATTGACAAACTCTAGCCCCTCGTAATTTCATCTTACACTATGACTCAAATTCCTTTTCGCGGAGTTTTACGCATTCTTTTAGTTATCTTTGTTTTTGCTTCTGGATCATTTATGACTGTCAACTCATCAGCAGTAAAGTTTAATGCCTTTTCACACTGATTCAATTCTTTTTCAATGTCTTTTGAATATGGAACATATATGTCACCTAAACAAAGCAAAACAAACATACAATATAATGCTGCAGAAAAGATTTTCATTCTGCTTTGGTAATAGATAGTCCTCTTAAGTTTTTAGAAGTGCACAACATTGAATTTGGCGTATCCGTTGGAATTCTTAACATTTCTTTAACAGCACTTCGTATAATGCGGTACACGTCCATTAAAAACATTTTTAGCAATTTATGCAATGGTGCCATTTGGAGAGGGTATATCAAAATTGGCCAGATATAAGGATTTATTATAGGTATTTTTTGATGTGGCCGCAACATAGGAGTATATAGGAGGTTATTGAGCATCTTAAGGCACCCTAATCCACTTGTCTTTACAGATCAGTTTTTCTGGTGTCTCTCTATATGAGCTGAGAGGAGGGGAAATAGAGCTATATTTTGGGATGGACAGGGAAGTAAGAAAAGGCTACATGGAGAGCGACTACAGAGATCTGTGAACAGAGGCACGTGCTTCCTGGAGCACGTGAGCACTCTGGCCGTGACAGAGCCGGGGCTTAAAGTGGGGGAGAGATTCCCTTGCTCAAAGTGATACGCTTTCTAGAACTTGTACCATCCCTATACTGTATCCTCTCTTCCTCAAGTCGATTGCACTGACAGAGGACGTACCATAGAATAATCTGTTCCAGAATGTAGGCAAGGTGAAGAGTGGCAGATAGTTTCTCTGGCTATGGTTATGACACACCATGGAGACTGATTTAATATTCTGATTCCACTACGGCCTTGTTAAATAAACAGAAACTCATGCTTTCCTTATCAGAAACTAAAACTAGAGTCTCCAAGAGCACGACATTTAAGATAGTCTGTCATTAATAGGTATAACTTCCCAAGTAACTTTAGTATATTCACAAGTCAACGAGTCCCACTGAATGCATCAGTCTATGGTGTATTTCGAGGAGCAAAGTTGATAGAGTAAATTGTAAGTAGTGCGCGATAGGCTTCGGCCTGAATGTGCTATACTACTATACATACATACATACATACATACATACATATTGAGCATCTTGTTTAAATTGGTTATGATCTTGGATGGTACGAATGTGAGTTCTGAATTAAAATCAACCCCCAAGTATTTCACTGTCTCACCTTCTTTTAGACATAATATAGAACCTCCATTAAATAATTCCAAATCTTCTACAACTAATACTTCTTTCTTAATTCATATGCAAATTAATTTTTCGGGGTTAATGTCAAGTCCAGAATGACTAAAAAGTTTAATGGTAATGAGTCCTGACTTTGAATCGGAAAGGTTTGTGATTTCATCCGCAAATGTTATGCCTGTTAACTTTTGCACACTTTCATGTAAACTAAATTCATGAATATTTGCATAGTCAGGGTCAGTTATGTCATCTAATACGTAATTAATGGCAAGATTAAACATAAGCGAACTTAAAGGCGATCCTTGCAAAACTCCACATCTAGATTCAATGTGCTCTGTGGTTGCAGTTCTTTCCTGAATAATAGTGTGGTTGTGTAAAATTAGTTTTTTAGTAAGGTTACGTAACGGTGATGGTATTGGTTGTTAGTCAAGGCATTTTAATAAGTGCGCATGTTTAACTCTATCAAACGCTTTAGCTCAAGCAAAGCCACATACAAACTTGTTTTTTCCTTTTTCGGCTTCTTTGAGCATCCTGCTATTATTGCTGTATTAATATACGTATTGCTATATTTATATTAACTTAACAACTGTCATTATCGAAATACTATCCTAAATTAAACTAATACTATTTTTACAATGCTATGTTCAAACTCCGCGACCGTTCTGCGTTATGTATGTGTAATTGAACAATGAAAATGATATTGCAAATGAATAAATTGCGATATGTGCAAGCTTTATTACTCAAAAATAGTATTTGTTTTGAATCCGGAAAAAATTTCAATTGTAATGCTTTAACGATTACACAATATATTTTTGTGGATGTTCATGAACCATATCTAACAGTATGGGCCAAATAGTTATGTACAGTAACGGAACTCTAGAAAAATGCAGAAAAAAAAGGATTGCGATCTTACGGAAAAATAAGTTGAAGATCTCTTACATACAATGCTTGTCTACCAGCCTAGTAGACCCCTGGAAAATATTTCTTGAGATGCTAGCTACCAAAAAATTTACAAAGAAAATGCTCACACTGACAATCTACAGCCGTTACCCTGATGCAGAAGGATGTAGCCAACTCTTTAACTTCTGAGATGAGGCTCTAAAATTCCAAAACTTCTATTTCCGTTGTACTAAACTGAAGAAACAACTTTTTTTCTACCACACACAATCCAACAATGACATATTACATACCTTTCTCTAGAAACAATTACTGCACATATTACAATAACGCAAATAAACTCGCTTTTATCATTATTCATTTATGTTTTTATTTTTTAACCTCAGCTGTGGACCCTATTTTTGTTTTGCCCTAAATTAACGTTGCAGAAAATAACGTGCTTGCATGTACCTACCTACGGTAGTACGTAAGTTTTGTAATGGTCACGGATTCATTTTCTTAATATTAAACGCGATTATTATTATTACAAATATTAGAATAGAGAATTTTATTATTACAAATATTAGAATAGAGAATAATATAAGTACAAATATTGAATTGAAAAATATAATTAGTTCAACAACTATTAGAATAAAAAGTAATATTATCACAAATATTAGAATAGAGAATATTATTAGTACAAACATTACGATATTACAAATATTATTGTTAATATGAGGTAGCCGTATTGGCTACAGTCAACAGTGTACTACACAACTAGTAGAAAATGATTTTAATCTATATTTAAATCAGTATTCAAATATTTTCTCCATTTGTGTAATATTTTACTGTTAAATTGTGTTAAAGTGTGTTGAATTTAAAAAAACTACATTACCAATTAAGTACATTTTTACAAATACTTGCCATCATTTTTTGAATACCAACTAAGACTCTGACATTACTCATGACGTTTAATGGACATTACTTACAACTTCACACAGCTGTAGCTTTCAATTTGCCAATACAAAATTTCCTGTCAAAAATCATTTTAAAGCCACTAATACAATTGTCATTGGATTATCATTCAGCTTTTCAAGTGTAAATAAATGATGTAATTCTAATTATTCTTGAAGTTTCAAACCTACCTGTAATTAACCTTCACCAAACGACGTACCTCCACCTCTGTAGTTTATCAATTAGCTTTATCATTGCCCCTAATATAGGCCAAGTACAGAATTCACAACCAATCTGAGAAAGGGATGTGTGTACAGGATCCAAATATTTAATTCAGAAGTTTAATAGCAGGTATGAAGTGTGTCAGATCCATGATTAATGACATAAGCAAGTATAAGATGCAGGATATACGATTTATAAGTTTTAAATTTGTGAGCAGATGTGTAAGGATCATGATTTTTGGATTTGGTGCGAAAGAAACTTCAGATGTTTTGAACTTGATGACACAACAGAAAAGTATTACAAAAACAAAAGTCAAAAGACGACAATTTAGAAGTTGAATTTTAAAATATTTGATTCAGTAGTTTTAGACTTTAGGGCGATTAGTTCATGTTTTACACTTAACGGAAGAGTCTGATTTATGATTTGTCATTTCTATAAACAAATGACCAATTAAAAAGATACAAGTTAAAAAAAAACT
The DNA here is from genome assembly GCA_949802685.1 of Dicyrtomina minuta. NCBI lineage: Eukaryota > Metazoa > Arthropoda > Collembola > Symphypleona > Dicyrtomidae > Dicyrtomina > Dicyrtomina minuta. Next base: position 170,345,160 of record OX461808.1, on the reverse strand, counting down.
AATTGCATTTTAAAGTACCGAAAAATAAAAAAACTATATCTACACTTGGAGTAAAAAAATATATAAATATACTAAAACACTGTTACAAACTACAAAACACAAACAAGAACTTCCAAAAACAAAAGCCTAAAGGCAATAGATTGAATGTTGAGGTATCAGACATTTGAAAACACTAATATTAACAATTTATGTTATAGAATGAGTAAAAAGACAAAAGCAATCTTACAAACTAAAAAAATCCGGCGCTTTGCGCCGGATTTGTCGACCAGGGGCGGGCCCGAAGTAGATGCTGAGCTACAACAAAGGCACAAGATAATTTATATTACGCTAAAAGATGATATAAGATTTATGGAAGCTCGTCTACAATCAATAGGACACACTAATGTTCGTAGCATGTAATTTAATATAGCTGAATTGTTTTTATAAATTGCAACAATCACAAATAACGTCATTATAGACAATCCCTGAATATCTGTTACGCTTATATGTAAGTACGTGACATGTAGTTAAAATAGGATGAAAACAAATTTAACGTTGGAACTTGGGATACGAGAAACTATGGTATTTGAAGGACGTTATTAGGGACGATCTCTGAACATGTATATCACATATACGTCAGTCCGTGACATGTAGAAGAAATTTTCACGTGACATCATTTGCGCGTCACCCTCAACCTGCTTACCTTATAAGAATGCGATTCCATCTGGGTGGGGGAGTCTAAAAGAAATTTTTGCCTGACGTCAGTTGCGCGTCACCTCTAACCTGCTTACCTTTTGTAAATGCAATAGCAGCTAACTGGGGCTGTCCCTAAGAAATTTTCACGTGACGTCATTTGCGCGTCACCTCTAGCCTGCTTACTTAATGTTAATGCGATAACAGCTATGTGGGGGTGTCTAGAAAAAATTTTAACGTGAAGTAATTTGTGCGTCACCCCTAGCCTGCCTATTTAATGTGAATGCAATAGCAGCTGAGTGGGAGTGTCTGAAAGAGATATTAATCTGACGTCATTTGCGCGTCACCCCTAACCTGCTTACCTAATGTGAATGCAAAAGCAGCTGGGTGGGGCTGTCTAACATAAATTTTCACGTGACGTCATTTGCGCGTCACCCCTAGCCTGCTTACCTAATGTTAATGCGATAGCAGCTGGGTGGGGATGTCCGAGAGAAATTTTCACGTGACGTCATTTGCGCGTCTTCCCAAACCTGCTTACCTAATGTGAATGCAAAAGCAGCTGAGAAGAGCTATCCAACATATTTTCACGTGACGTCTTTTGCGCGTCACCTCTAGCCTGCTTACCTAATGTTGATGCTATAACAGCTAAGTAGGGGTGTATAGAAGAAATTTTTACGTGACGTCATTTGCGCGTCATCCCTAGCCTGCTTACGAAATGTAAATGCAATAGCAGCTGGGTAGGGGTGTTTACAAGAAATTTTTACCTGACGTCATTTGCGCGTCACCCCTAACCTGCTTACCTAATGTAAATGCGATAGCAGCTGGGTTGAGATGTCTTAAATAAATTTTCACGTGACGTCATTTGCGCGTCACCCCTAGCCTGCTTACCTAATGTGAATGCGATAACAGCTGGGTGGAGATGTCTAAAAGAAATTTTCACGTGACGTCATTTGCGCGTCACCCCTAACCTGCTTATCTATTGTGAATGCAAAAGCAGCTGGGTGGAGCTGTCTAACATAAATTTTCACGTGACGTCATTTGCGCGTCACCACTAGCCTGCTTACCTTATGTTAATGCGATAACAGCTAGGTGGGGTTGTTTAGAAGAAATTTTTACGTGACGTCATTTGCGCGTCACCCCTAGGCTGCTTACCAAATGTGAATGCAATAGCAGCTGGGTGGGGGTGTTTAAAAGAAATTTTCACGTGAACCTGGCTGGAAATGGTGCTATGTATTTCGTTTCATAGCTGGCCATATGTCGTGCGCTCAGCTATGTTTATCGCTACCCCCGTTTTTATGGTGCTTACTTCTAAATTTCTTGACCTTTGTCAGTTCAACATTTAATTGCTAAGCAATGGTTAGTTCGATTACAGTGAAAAAAGAATACAGACCTGCCAGCTTGCTTTTGTAACTGTTTTAAAAAAGTTTTAACGAGCATAACCCGCCAAGCTATAAGTAAGATTTTCCATGAGACATTTTTTTTCAAAAAGAGCGTTCAAAAAAACTTAGAATGGCTTAATAACATGATGCGCGTAATGAGTTTCGGTCGATAAAATATTTTTTCGAAAAATCTAAAAAGGCCCCAAAATGGTTTTTTAATCCTATTTTTTATTTCTTAAAAAAACATCTAAGGCACAAATTTTGAAAATTTTGCATGAGAAACCATTTTAAAATATTCTGAATTCAAAAACAATTAAAATTTAAAATTTTGAACATTTTTTTTTGAAATTTTTTAGGCACCTATACTCGTTCAGTCGTTCATATTATGGGTACCCGTTTAGCCAATTTTAAAACTTATGGCAGGCGGGATTTCTAAAATAGTAAAATTTAAATAACGTCAGTCATGGACGATCTCCGTACGTACGCTTGAAAAATTCGATGTTAAGAATACATGTTTACTTTATTTTGGAACTAATGAAATGGGAATCTTTAAAATCGTAAAATTTGTATAACGTAATTTATGGACAATCTCTGCACGCATACTAGCAAAATCCTATGTAAAGGATTTATGTTACCCTTATTTATAAATTAATGACAGTAGGGATCCCTCATATAGTAAAATTTGTATAACGTTATTTATGGACGATTCTTGCACGCATAATAGCAAAATCCTTTGATAAGGATATATGTAATAAGGAGATGACTAACAAACTAAGCTCTCGATTCTCCTTCAAGATACGTAGTTAGAAATAGGCTATATATTACTTAACATAAATACCATTTCGTGTGTTGAGACACTATTGTAAGATATTGGATTCAAATAAATCGAATGAGAGGTCAATATTTCTTACATCAACAGGGATCATATTCCAGTTTTTTACACATGAAAATAGTCCAGAGTTTTGAAAAAATGACGTTTCTTTTGTAGGCCTATTTTAAAGTGTGACTTATTTATTTCTACTACTAGTATTATTTGTAATAGTAATTCTTAGACAATTTACAGATTCATACTTAGGTGTTTTTAATATAAATAAAGTATCCTTTCGTATACAGTGAAAATATTACAGACTTCATATAACGAGACAATATTAATTTTGGATTTGTCTTTTTTTTGTGCATAATTGTTATGTGTATATATGTGTGGAAAAAAATAACGGCATAATAGGTTATCAATTTTTGTTTGGATTTGTAATAATTGACATGCACCAATAGAACACCAAATAATTAAGGCATAGTCAACTATAGAAATTATAAAACTGTTATTTAATAATTTAAAGATAAAAAGTGTTACATATTTTTTTAGAGATAAAATACAGTAAATGGATGATGACAAACGTTTCATTACAATATCAAAATGAACAGAGAAAATATGCGTCTTATCAAAAAAAACCCCTAGGTATTTGAATGTGTCAACTCTTCGAATTACAATGTCATTACATATGACGCTGGAAATAACAGATTTATTAATATCTCTACTTTTTTAAAAGATTAAATATTCAGTTTTATGGTAATTAGTAACAAGACCCATTGTAAAGCACCAATTATCTAATTTGACTAGCTTAAAATTTATATTATTAATAATTAGATCAATGTTAGTCCCATCAATGAAAAAGACTAGATCATCAGCAAATAAAACATAGTCTGTATTACCTAGAGGTCTACCGACATTATTATAATATATTGTAAATAATAGGGGTCCTAATAAAGAACCTTAAGGAACGCCACTGTTTAAATTATATTGTTTGATTACATAGGAATTAATTTTAATAATATATTTACGAATAATAAAAAAACTACTTAACAATTTGACAATTTTTGGATCAATATTAAATTCATAAAGGAGAATTTTTAGTAATTTGTAATGGTCAACGTGATCAAAGGCCTTTTTTAAATCAACAAAAACGGCTTCTACTCTTGATTAAGGATTTTTTATTAGGCTGAATAATTTATGTTTAAACGTTGCTAAGGCTGTTCCGCACGATCTTAATGCTCGAAAACCATCCATGTTGATTTTGATTAAATAAATTATTAGATTCTATATCAGTTATTTTATGGTGTATAATTTTTTCTAGTAACTTATTGAGAAGTGAAAGGGTTGAAATAGGCCTGTAAGAATTCCCATCTAATATACTACCTTTTTTCTTGTATAAAGGGTTAACATTAGCAAGTTAAAATAAGTCTGGGATTTGGCCCGAGTCTAACAGTCCGTTAAATAAAATAGATAATAATTTAACTATGCCTGTAAACGCCTTTTTAAGAAATAATAATAGAATTTTCTGATCATTGAGAGATACAGGATCAAGTTGTCTTAAGCTTAATGCTATATCTCATGGTTCAATTACAGTAACAGATTCAGAGCAGTCAATATTATCAGCAAAAGATTGTAATTTAAGATCTTGATTGCTTTTTTTTATAACAAAGCTAGAAGCAAAATTTCTACAAATTTATTTAATATTATCATTTATTTTACTATTTATATTCAGACATTTAACTCCCAAAGTGACACTAATTTTTCTATTAGTTAGTTAGTCATATAGTTTCAAGATTGTTTTTGAGTTGATACTATCCTTGAAATTATTCATAAAGTACATTTTTCTAGCAGCAAATATAGTTGAATTTATCTTATTACACGCTATTCTATATTCCCGGAAATCAACACTATTACCAGATTTATCCGCTAATGACTTAAACTTATTTCTAATTTTAATCTGGGATTTGACATCATCATTTAACCAAGCAAAAGGTTAACCTTTGATACGTTTCTAAATTACGGGGGCTACTTCATTCATTACTTTAATTACATGACTTTCAAAGTGTAATAACTTTTGATTGACATCAATAATACTATGCAGTGATTCTCAATTAATAGTATTTAACTTTGTGTGAACTTTCTCCTAATCAATTGAATCAAAGTTACGTATCTTTATAATTTTAGATTTTAGTTTAACAGTTTTTTTAGTTTTCCTAATTACATACGTAGCTTTATGGTCTGATGAAAAAATATTAGTAGCCCCTGAGTAAGAGGCTATAGCAGGATTTGACACATAGACATAATCTAGCAATGATTGCTTTTTTTTGTACATCTGGTTGAAGTAGTTATTGATTGTACTATATTATGATGTATACAGATACTACGTAATTTAGTTGTATTTGTACATTGTTCCAATAGATTTAAGTTTAGATTTTCTGCTATAACATAGTCATCATAAGTTTGAGAGATTATTGTTAAAAATAATTAAACGAAGTAATGAATTAGGAGGATTTTATATTCAAACTAGCAAGAATGGTTTTAGGTACGGAGGGTGTACTTTAACACAGTTAATTTGAACATTTGTTGGAAATTTTACATCAATAGTAATAACCACATACTTAATATCATTTCGTATATAAATATCTACACCTCCTTCTAAACCTTATGATCCATCAAATCTTAAAAAATTATAATTTAATACACCATTATCCTTTGTGAAATTACCTTTAGAGAGTTTAGTTTCAGTAATTGCTAAAATATCTACTTTACTCTCGTTTAGTAACAGAGTAACCACAATAAATTTGCCATGTAGACCATTAATGTTAGAATGGAATATTTTCGTACCTTTATTATAATATAATTTAGTTAAATTTACATCTAATTCATACTTACTATAACTACAAGTTTCTATTTCTAGTGGGTCGAATATATCATAGACACCTAAAGGAGAAAGAGAGCATTGTACAGTAAAATCCGTTTATGAATGAACGCGCCGGACCGGAATAATCGGTCCCTTATAGCCGGATTCCATTTTAACAGTAAAAGGGATTTTCCTTGTAAATAAACATGATACATAATTTACAAATTCGAAATATTTGTTTGTACTTAAACCGTGGTCAGGGAATAATTTACATATGTATTGTCAAATAGATACATATCGCTTGGATTATTTAAAAAATGTAGTTTGTTTCATGTCTGTCATAGTTTGGTTGTCAAAAACACATAAGATTATATTTTGTAGGTTAGTAAAGGTTGCGTCGTTAGTATTTTTCTGCGCTTAAAAATATTGTTGAACTTTCTGCATCATTTCTCAAACTTCCGCAGCACTTGCAATTGACACAGATTTGTCCTCTATATTTTCTTCCTCTGAATCCTTTTCGGGTTCTAATTCTTCCCTTTCCAATAAAATATTGGTGACAATATGTTCCTCAGTCACTTTCTCCTCAGTAAGTAAGTCATTATCTGTAGCAGCAAAATCCGCAATGTAAGAGTCTCTATTGCTGACGCTTCCATCCCTAAAGCTGTAGCAGCTATTTTCAAATTCGAATCGTCATCTTCTTCATAATCCGGTTGTACCTCTATATCCCGACTTAGTGACTATATAGTGCGAGCCATTACTTTTGTTACTATTCATGAGCACGCAGTAGCCACGTCGACACGGAATTCGAATGAGCTGAACTAAAACTGACCGACGTCTACTTTACGAGGGTTTATAACAAAGAGAGGTATGATTTGTTAGGAATCACATACGTAGTGCAGACGAAGAGAGTGCTAGTCAGAACGATTTTCTGAGCCTTGATCAATTCATTCGAGTTTTAACCAGCAAACAAGGAACATTTCGTTAGTTAGATTTGGTCGTGGTAACACACTGACTCACCAACAGAGTTTCTAACAATAACAAGTCTCCAGTAAATAGTCAGGAGTCAAGAAAAGCCAGCGGAAAGTTACTGGAAATTGTGTTGTATATTCCGTTTCCCTTTTGTTTTGTTTTCCAACGTATTAAATTCAAAATTCAATTCAGACTTTCAAAATTATATTTCGTGTTCTGTTTCTGAACTGCGGTTGTCTTGCCGAATATATATATTGCTCATTTACGGTCAGGCCATAAATAAAATTAGTATTTCGTCAGTTCGTCCATTCGTCCGTCGGTCAAGTTATTAAAGTCCAAAGCAAGCCAGTTGTTGAATTCCGGATCGAATGGTGAAATATCGTAACTAAAGGTATGTAATGTATTTCTTTGTGTTGCATGTATTTTATGTAAGTGTTAATGGTGAAAAAAGATGGCATTTGTTATTTATATCGCAGTATGAGGGAATTTGAAAATTTCATAGGCTAAAGAGTGATGTACCTACGTATATATTATTATGGCATCTGCTGTTCGATATTTGGTTAGGATGGAGATGATGTACATTTGTATTTGTGATTTTTGTAAGTAATAATATAAAAAGCAACTTCATAACAAATTAATTTTTGCGTGTGTATCTTTATTGGCGTTGATCTGAGGGCAAGGCATATTGGTTATGGGTATGGCTGTGGAAATGGGTACCGTAAAATGGCGAATCGTGGCATATACAATATGTATATATTAGGTTAAATACGGATTGCGGTAGGAAGGTGTGACCCGGGGGATGGAGGGTCGTGCCCAGATTGTGGTCGGGGACGTCATGAATCCCCAGCTTACACCTCGTTCAAGTGGAATGAAATTTTTTGAATGTTGGAAACTGTTTTAGATTGTGTTAACTTTAACTAAATTCCAGGATTGGTGCATCCACAGAATAGACTGTAAGATATCTGGTGGCTTTACGTGTTTGGCCTTTACTTTCAGATTTTCAAGTTGATGCAGTATATCCATTGTTAGTTTTTTGTTTTTTACGGTAGTGAAGCTTAAAATTTGTTTCCACTTGTTCGGATCTTTCTTATGTATTCATTACTTTTATCATTTTTCGTAGAAAATTCCCTTATAAGTGGCTTTTAATACCAAAAAATCCTCAAAAATTCGTCCCTTACAACCGGATTATCCCTTATATTGGTTCCCCTATATCCGGTTATTTTTAACATTAAATCGTAGGCTGGCAAACCAAATGTTTGAGATCTGACCCCTTAAGCCGGATTTCCCTTAGAACCGGATCCCTTATAACCGGATTTTACTGTATACATATACTATTGTAAATATAACCTACATTACAATTAGAACATAATAACTCACTATTACTATTTTTAGCCAAACAGTCTTCACATGTAAATTCATCCTGAAGTTGTGATGTACTAAGATGGTGGACTTGTATTTTTATAAAACAGCCGGTACAGATGACAAATGACTGCTTTCTTCCAAATTTTCTACGGCAATAGAGGCAATTCATAAAACTCCGAAAGTTCTTAGATGAGCAGTGCTTGGTCTTAGTAAACAGCCAGAATTCTGGAGGGGGTACTTCCTGTTCCCTCCCCCGCTGTGGTTATAATGTACAGTTCTATGGACAGCAAACTCCAGTAGAAATGTTTTTGAGGACTATAATAGTAGTATTGGAAACAAATTAAGCTTTAAAATATTGTAGAATGTGAATAAATTATTTTAAAACAAACACTCACTTCATTTAGTAGAAAAACTTGTTTTATAACAAGCATGAGTAATTATATTCGTACCTAATTGTTCAGCTAGATTTCAAAAGTAACGTAAAACCTCAACAACTCTGACATTTTACAGACATTAAGTGTGGATTTTGATTTCTTTGTAAATGTAAGTCTATGAGTATGAGATAATATACGAGTGTAAAATACAAATCTAATAAGTTGTAGTAAAAACACATAAGATTGGTGAAATTTGCTGGACTGTTAGACGGTTGCACTTCTTTTACTGGTTCGTCTATTGGTACAGAATTCACCCTTTGGCGATTTTGTGTATAGTTAAATTAGAATACATTGCTTGCACACATATTAAAAGTGTTGTAGATATACAATTGCGTGATTACTTAATAGTACTATATAAAATGGTGTGCATAGTATATAGTGCTATAAAGAAGCTCGTAATGAGGATATTGAGTCATGCGTCAAGATCGAGACACATAAAATGTTAAAATCTAAAGTGTAAATGTTTCTGACTAAAATTCGAAAGGTCGCAGAAGTCTAGGATTCTTAAAAAAGTATCGGTGCAGGTGGGCGCTGAAGGGATTAGTTTAGGCGCATATCCATGTAGTTTTAACAAAATAATTATCTAATTGACCACCATCACCTTTGGGTTAACCTGATAGGGATAAAGTGCTCCAAAAATCGTTATGAATATATAGCACTACAAAAATCCTTATAGAGTTAAAGCACTACAAAAATCCTGCCTGTTTGAAGCATATGCCGTTTAGAACACATATAAAATACATACACGGTATGTACCCGATGTTAAAATTGAGTGCAAAAATTCTGCAATTATCATTAGTTTGAAATTCATTTTTCGGATTGTCCGTAAATGATGTAACGTGAATACTGAAACTCTACAATAGATAACTGTGCTTGTAGAACAAGTCTTAGACCTTGCATACCAAGGAGATAAATTTCTGCCAGGGCACCAGGGTGCTCGCAATTGAGTTGTGTCTGATTTTGTATCAGTTTAAGATCACTAATGTTCAGTTCTGGAGAAGATCGACTTTCCATTACATTTTCTGGACTTTTTTCTGCGCGTCCATTACCAGTGCCTGTGTCGCCCCCAATCCTAAAGTCCGTTAGACTTTGTTTAACTGATTAGATATTGATGACATACCATGTTACGGTAACCATAGCTATTAAAGTACATAGTTAGGCAGCTTCCTATGTTTCTTGTACACATAAGGGTGTCCAGTTTCGAAATGCAATAGCAGTGGCGCTGGGAGTTTCGTCCCACATACACGTTCAGCCTATTACAATCAAACGAGGCAGATACAGGTTGAAGTTTAATTAATTAATTATGGCACTAATGGTTTAATTAAATATCTCAAATGAGGTTTAACGGTTGAGCAGATATATTGTCTTCAATTTGGGATGTATTTGAATATGATTACGAGCTCCTGGAGTCGGTGTGAAGGCAAAACAGAAATTAAGATTTTTCATGCCTTGACCAAGCATCGAAAAAACTTGTTCTATGACTTTCTGCCAATGGATAAGCATATAGCTAATTCAAAGTACTTGGCGGGACCTGTTGGTACTTTAGGTTCCACCGTTTCCCGCCAACTACATACTTTGAATTGGCTATATGCTGATGCATCTAAAAAGCTGAAATATTTTTCAGAATCGCATGATTTACAAATGACGTCAGCCTCCCCTACTATCAATAAGACATATATTAATGTCAGCACCTGGATCTTCTACTTTGGAAGGAGAAGCCGTCTTATCATCAGAAATCTGTAACGGAACTAAATCTGATTCTATTTTTTCGACCTCAGGATCTGGGCCAGCATCAAATCCGATTCTGACTCGGCGTCATCTTCCACTTCAACTTTCTCGTCACTCTCACTGTCGGTATCGGTTTCGTTTTCGGATTTTTCCGATTCGGACTTGTTGTTTTTTCTGCCGCGCTTCCCGGGCGACCCTTCGTGTACCTTGAGATGCCCCTTTAAGTTTGCCTTGGTCATACATTTCATGCCGCACTGGTCACATTTAAACTGCTTCCCCTTCTCGTGGATGAGCAGGTGCTGCTTGTCCTTCCAGCTGCCAGGGAATTTCCGGGGACACTTATCACAGCTGAATTTGTTGTGGCTGTCAGTATGAACCCGGATGTGTTTGCGAAACGAATACTCCCTTGAATATGCTTTTCCACATGTCTCACATTGAAACGGTGTTTTGCCTGTGTGAACAATTAGGTGTTCCTGTAAAACACCTTTTTTAACAAAAGCCTTTGTGCAGCCAACTTCCGTGCATTTAAACTTCTTCTCAGAGTGTGTGAGCATATGAAGCGCCAGTCTTTGTTTTGCTAAAAACGATTTGGAGCAGACTGCGCACTGGAATTTCTTGAAGCCCATTTCCTCATGATCCTTAGAGCAGTGAGCCTCAAGCGAATATTTAGTGGCGAATTTTAAATTGCAATCAGGGGTCGTACAAGGGAATACGAGCTCCCCTGTGTGAGTTCTTATATGAATTTTCAGACAATAATTGGTAGGAAATGATTTAACACACAAAGTACATTTGATTTTTTCTGAATGAATGTTGTTGTGGCTATTCAATTCACGTTTGGTCTTATACGTCTTGGAGCAAAGAGTACATTTAAAAGCGGTCTTCAAAATGACTTGATTTATGCGCTTGAAGCGCGGAACTTTTCGAAATGCTGACCCACAAATTTCACAAATAAAGTTTTTTAAAACTAGGGTATTTTTTATGAAAATTCAACGTAGATTGTGTCGAAAATTCTTTGTTGCACACATCACATTTTACAGATTTTGTTGGGACGGGTAAGCATCACCAGGCTTCGGATGTTTGGATTTATTGTGTTGTTGGAGATATCCATGATTGCTATAACTTTTTTCGCATTTAATGCAATACGTATGAGCTTTTTTATCGTACCGCCAGCAAGTTTCTATGTGAGCCCTTGCATCGAAGTCGGAGTTAAACTTAGGAGAGCAGCACAACTTATACTTGATAGGGTTTTGAGGGCTAATAGTAAAATCTGCTGCATTCGCGTTGGTGTTCCTACTGGGACCTGGACCGGAACTAGAATCCGAACCGGGTTGAAGGGGATCCGGGTCAAGTGTAAAAATATTTTCCGGATTTTCTTGAGCGTGGTTTTTGAGCCATTCTGTGAATGAAAATTGCTTAAGGTCCCGAAAAAATACTGGTTCTTCATCATACATCGGTTAAGAGTCGCTCTTACCGTCCGAGACACTCTCACAACAGCTGCTGCTGTCCACATCGTCGATGTCTCCGCTTTCGCTCCCGGAATTCGGACCATCTGACTCATATTTTTGATTTCCCCGTGTTCCATAAGGCCTGTGCTTGAATTCAATGTGAAGGTTAAAACTTTGTTGAAAGGCAAACCTGAGTTTACATCGGATGCAGTGCAGATGATTTGGTTAATTAAAAGTCCAACAGAACCGAACGTGGTTTTTGATATTTGTGTCTGAGTTGAGGTTCAGGCTGCAGAGTTTGCACGCTTTTGGATACAAGAGACTGTTTACTAAAATCTGTTTCAGCAGGTTTCAAGATTTTAGCGTCAGAATTCGTCGATGCAGCGAATTTGTGTACTGTTAATTTAGTGAGGTCAGGGTCTAATAAAATAACGTTGTTGTAGCTCGATTTTTCCTTTTGGAGCCATGTCACAAGCTGAAGTTGAAGATCCTCCTCTGTCAATGAAACTGGGGGACGCCCTAGGTAAATTTGCTTTATTTAATTTGGGACGTTTAGCAGATTTATTTGTCCGTTGCAGGTGGTTACAATCTGCTGTTAGGGTTTCGTCAATGACAACGTAGATTCTGGTCATCGTTTTTACTGTCACTGTTACTGTTATTGTCGTTTGAAGCTTCATCGATGTAATCGTCATCATTGACTGGATCTTGCACTGGGTTGACTGTTTGTGATTTCAATTTGTTTATCTGAATGTCGTCGCTTTCACTTGCTTCCTTATCCTCAAAAGAAGGAAACCCACTGTTTTTCTCACTAACAACTAACAACTAACAACCTTTGCATTCAATGATATCGTTCCATCGCTTCTTAGAAGTGCGCATTTGTTTTCGTGGTTTTTAAGATCTTCGATTGTGTAAAAATCTTTATTGCACATGAAGCAGCTCTGATTTTCTGAGTAACTTATTTTGGATGGGTTTTTCCTGGTGCGGGTATTATACCGTGAAGCACTTTGGATAGTAAAGGGTTCTTCATCTTTACGGTTTTCTTGATGTGGCTTGGATTTTATGTGATCAACTGAAGTGCTCAAATCAGCATCCAATATTAAAGCACAGATATTCGAGCATGGGTGTTTATTTAGTCCGCTTTCATTAAAATTGCTGGCACCCGCGCCTTGGGTTTTTAGTATTGGCTCTGGAACAAAAACTGAGGTCAAATTCTTGGTGGAGACTACTGCATATGTTTCTGCTAATTTAATAAGGTTAAAGTTAGCTTCATTTGCTGTAAATAACTTGCGAATCGTATTTTGTGAGTTCATTTGCAAATAATACTATCAGTTTGTGATGAATTTCCCCATTGAAAATTAGAATAGGTTCAGAAATGGGTGGTTCAGTGGAATAATTCTCGTCAGTTGTAGTCAATAGGCCACTTTCGTTTTCCTGGATAAAATCTTCATGAAAATCAGCAGAGACAGGAAGATCATCATAGGGCGGATTTTCCTCTTTGACTAAAGTTGTTGTGCTCAGTTCTGCAATATACCGAGATGGCCTTTCGATGTCTCTGAATATCTCTGCGTATCAATACCATTAAATTTGTTAATAACAATAGGCACAGGGTTAAAAGCATAATCGTATCCGGTAATACTAACTGCTGAAACTGACGAACCTGCCTCCATTGCGGGATAATCGGTTGATAGAAATTCAACTTTTTCGGTCCCATACTCCCATCACAGTCGTTGATAATATGTTGTATGTGACACAATAAATTCTCCATCTTCCAATACTTGAGCATCTTTAATAAGATCGTCACTGGTACCGGAACCATCATCCATAATGGTTAGATTATCACAGCAAGTACGATTTGAATCAACAGATTCACCTGACAGACGGCGGAATAACATTGTGTTTGATGATTCTCTCTGGAAATTGGAGATTTTGTTTTCGTTTAAATGGTCTCCTGTCGATTTATGTTTAGTCCCTGAGTTATTGACAACATATCTCCTGATTCAATTTTCTTTTTTGATTAACTCATCGTCAGTTTCTATGATTTTGCATCGCTTCGAATTTGAAATTTCAAGCCTATTTTTCTGTTCAGTAGGGAAGACTGAGCGACTGTTTATGAAAAAATCCGGCTTAGTGATCAACAGTTGACAGTACAGTGGACGACCTCAACTGCGCAATGCAAATAATTTCTGTTGACTGAGCTGTATTTGGTACTTACTTCATTACTTCGTTGCACTATTTTATCAGCTAACAGTTTACGAGAAAAATCGAAAATAACAATTGCCCGTAAAATATTTAGCGTAAGACGTCCAGTTACAGTTGCTTAATACTTGACAGCCAGCTATCCGTCTGATCATACTGTATACTTGCACTTGCCAAGTCAACGACGAGATGCCCGTCAACCTAATACATGCCTTAAAAATTCATTAACAAGCAGTTTTGGTACTGTGCAAACAACTAAACAACTTTATCAAATCCTTCTGTTTCGATTTGTCATATAATTAGGTGATTCATTTACTGATGTTGTTGGTTGTATGTTGTGGTTTGAAGAACTTATTGATGCCTAAGTGCCTTACTGGAAATCTCACTTTGCTATTTGCCGCATCCAGCTTGTGACTATTTGTTAATATTCACCAAGCAAAACTTATTCATTTTATCACTAAATTAGCTTAAATAAAGTTGAGTTTAAAAAGGATGAAGTTGAAAGGAAAATGAACAACTAAAGAAGATTTCGTAACATTAAAACAAAAGAAGCTAAACTGAACGACAACGACGATAATTTTAGTTTGATGTTTTTGATTATTTTGATTCTGGTGATTTATAGAAAGTTTTGAATTTAGCGCAATAATTCTGTATTGCAGTCCATGCTATAGGCTCGTATTGGGCTACAATACCTTAAAGAATTAAAGTCGATGCAGGGGTGAATGCAAAATTATGTTATGTTAAATTTGTGGCTGTGTAGTAGTGTGTAGTGGGGCAGTCGTGAAAGCGATAATATATGGGTCAGTCGTAAAAGAGTGACAGTTTATGCGACGCCATTTACAGACGATTCTTTACTATGTATAAGGAAAATTTTGAGAGTTACTCCATTCAACTGCTACAGTGGAACCTTTTTATAAGCACTTACCTTATAGAGTCACTCTTGCTATAGTGTCATGTTTTTGACTTCCCCGGCAAACCGCCTATACTTTAACATATTCAATATCCATGCTATAAGGTCACTTTTTATAAAGTCACCCTTACTATAAGGTCATGAATCACACCGCCCCAAGAAATATTTTACATGTTATTTTACCTTTTAATAGCAACATGCAAAAAATTCACGAAGTACAAACTCCATCTTCAAGGATAAACGCAAAATTATTGTATGTGGGTGTGCTACTGTATCGAAAAAAAGTTAGAAGTAATTCGTTTAGCCGAAAATGGAGACAGTCAAAAATATAATTTTTAGTGACCGAATTAATTTAAAATCAATATCTGCTGATTTTGCCTTTAAAATCCTAAAGTACTTTTTACAGCAAGATGTGACACTATAAGCTATAAGGTCACCTCACTATAAGGTCGTTATATGCCCATCCCCCTGAGATGTTCTTATAACAAGGTTTCACTGTAGTTGTGGTCAAAACATTAAAGCTATCGCTTTGAAAAACTACAGGACTTTCATCAATCGCATTTCCAAAGCTTGAAAATTTGTTTCGATTAAATCGCGTAAGAAATGCAACGTGTAGCGTACGACAAACGGAGAGTCTAAAAAATACAAAATTCTCGGTTTTTATACGTGGCCGAAAAGGAGTGAAAAAATGTTAAGAGTTGGTCTAGTTAACTGCTAATTGCGAAAAAATTACGATATGGTTTGTAACTAAAAACTATACAGCACACTTTAATCGCATCTGTCAGCGTTTAGAAGTTGTTTGGTGAAGATTACTTTGAAATTGCGACCTACAGCGTACAAGATACAAAAGGTGGACAGACAGACAGACACACAGACGGACGGACGAAACCATTTCATTAGATGGTCATTGAGCTAAAGCTCAGCATCTATAAAGGCCAAATTGTTCTATTTCTATGCTTTTTAACAGTTTAAAATGGTCTATTTACGTGTTTCTTAAAAGTGTAAAAAACGTTTAATATACAGGTTTTTTAAAAGTGGAAAATGTTCTGTTTACATGTTTCTCAAAAGTGTAAAAAAAAGTTTAATATAGGTACATGTTTTTTAAAAGTGAAAAATGTTCTATTCACATGTTTTTAAAAAGTGTAAAAATATTCTATTTACATGCTTTGAAATGTGTAAAATATTCTATTTACATGTTTTGTAAAAAAAGAAAAATGTTCTATTCACATGTTTTTTAAAAGTGTAAAAATTTTCTATAGTAGTAGATTGCGTAAATGTGATCGGGTTCATTTTTTTTCAACTTTGAAAATCTGTAACTTTTTACCCATCCGACGCACAATGAAGAAGAAGTTATCATTATACTTCTCTTTTAATCCTTTATGTACAAAAAAATACTCAGTGTCGAAAATTAAAAGTTGCAAGAGATACAGGTCATTGTACGAAACAATTTCGAAAAGTCTTACAACGCCCTAAAGTGCCCTTAATGTGATCAGTTAGTTTAAATACATTTAAAGGTAATGGAAAATTAGGGTCATTAATGTGATCGGCATGAAAAAACTCAAAAAAATGTTCAAAACTTTCATAATTTTACATAGCCAGAGTTTTTTAAGAAAAAGGCGATAATCATTAGTGATCGTGGCTGAGACTATAAGCTGTATGAATATAAGTTGCACATATTTTTAAAGGCGGTAATATTTGAACAGCGGCCACTGATCACATTTAAGGGGTGATCACATTTACGCACCTTAGTGCTATACATGTTATTAAAAAGCGCATAATACACTATGCACGAAACAACAAACAAAAGACTACGTCACAATGTGTAACTGTAATGACAAAATAGTATAGACGTTAATGCTTAGAGCTGGTGGTAAATCTGTGATCCTGATCCAGAACCAGAAGGATTCTGATTATCCTCATTATGACCAATCTCATCCCCTGTCTCAATATTACAATCAGCGCCAGACTGTCCCATTCTTGAGTCACCGTCCGCGTCGTCAGGATATTCTGGCCACAATAGTTCGAATGGAATTCCTATTGGACCAGATGTGGGATTTTCAATGTTACGGAGTGCAGCTTCCGTTCTTTCGTCTTGAGTTAAGTCTAAACGCCTTACTTGTTCCTCTGGCCCTGGCTCAGGCCCAATGGCTAAATGATGACTTACAGGTACATAAGCACCATGATAATTTTCTGAATTATAAGATCTAGATGACGAAGAGATGATGCTTTCCATAGCATTTGAACCATAATTTAAGTTGACAGATTCATAGTTCGTCGCGATGGGCAATAATATGTCACTTAGGGGGGTTGCGGTGGTGGTCGTGGAGCTAAAGGGGGGTCTGTGGCTGTTAGTGGAGAGGCTATTTATTGTTTGAGCGAATGATTGATACGCTGAGTTCTCTGCTGAAGATTCTGGGGGGCCCAAGCTAAGCAATTCACTACCAGGTGTGTACTGGGTGACGACGGGTAACGCAGATGCACCGTAGAAGACCTCTGGAAGACCTATGGAAACTTGCTGAAGGTGGGAAAAGTGCGGATTTTGAATAGTGTGAGTAATAGGAAGATTATAGCCAGCCTGGCTGAAAGCTTTTATTGTCTCCCAAAATATGTCCTTGTTTGGAATTAAATTACATTGATCCAGTAGCAATTTGTTGATGATATTATTTGCCACTGCCTCATCCGACTGGGCCAACTCTGCGTGTAAGTCCTGAAGTAAGAGGACAATTTTTTCGTCCATTATCTTGATGAAGACTAAACTTGTCACTGAGGGGAGTTGTGGGACATCATAATTGTCATTTAACCCTTGGAAAGGAGTGGTGGGGGTGGTCGTCAGCGTAGCTCCTCCACTTTCACCAGTACCGGAGAGCCGCTCAATATAATTCCATATGTTCCACCTTTCCTCGCTTGCCTGCTGCTCAATGTACCCCAAGAGGGTGTCCGTGAGTTCCCTTAGGAATACAAGCCTTCCAAGGAATTTTGCAAACATTTTAGAACCATTCGTTTGATACCGCCACATAGTATACTTTCTCAGGAGTTCTAAATAATATTCTTGACACTGACGCACATGAGTAAGCTCTTTCAACCCCTGCTGATCCGATTCAAAAATTGAAATGATAGCGAGCATTATAATGACAGGCTCATCCACTTCTAATTTTTGAATGCTATGTGTGAAATTGAGACGCATCTCGCAAAGGGTGATATCCGGTTTGACAAGTTTGTTGAGTAACTCCCCGCAGAGAATATACCCAGGTGAATTCGGGGGATTTTGTGGTGCGGCCGCCATAGGGCAGGGTTGGCACGGCCAGATATTATATTCTTGTGTAACGGAGAGGTCAGAGGTGAGTTGACACAATTTAAAAATGGCATCACGCAAGAGGATGATCTGATCGGATTGGGGCAACGTAGCAAAGTGGGGTAGTTTTAGGAGGTAGAAGACGATTCGACGGAGGATCGTTGTAAACAAGACTGCAATTTCAACTAGTGATGCTCTATTGTTTTGGCTTGAACTGTTAGAGGGGCTGCAAAATTCGTAAGGGAATTCGATTTGGGACTGATGGAAATCTGCCACAAGTTGCTCAAGATTTGTTGTTTCGTTTAGACTCAAGTACATTTCCATTTTGGCGAGGTCTTCATTTAGCATATCTGCCTCACGTGGTCTTTCCTCAGGTTTCTGTTTCCTGAAAGGAGAAAGTTTTGTTAGTTTCATTATAAATTAAAAACCAAAATTTCTTTTTCGATACATCATAACATTAAAAAAAGTAATAAAGGCTGCTTTCTGTGAAAAATCGTTATAGCTTAATTATTTATTACCTTGACGACGCTTCCGCTGCCCTGTATTTAGCATTGCCCAATACCCATGTCTTATCCATCCCATTTGCCTCACATTTCTTAAACCTGCAGAGTTGGCAATTCCTTCTGGTTTCAACCGTGATATCACAATTCTGCTGCTCGACACAGTTGAAACTTGTATGTGTATCGCTAATGACAGATCGACGAAAGAAGGCTTTACACGCGTCACAAGAAATCCCGCCAAAATGATAGCTTTTTGCGCTGTCGCCACATACGCGGCAAGTCTAATAATTGCAATTTACAGAAAAACACATTACTTAATGTATAATTATCAAATAATTAAATATAACTAACAACAATACAATTTAGTAAAATATTTTATGAAACTTTTAACTTTAACTCACCATACTACCTGTCTGTGCTTCACCACTTCCACCTGGACCAGACTCGTAAGGCTGAAGAACTGAAGAGTCAATTTGGATTTGAATCTGGGAAGAGCTACTGCCCTGGGAACTTGGTTGTAGTTCGGGAATTACAAATGAATTAAAAGAACTTTGTAAATTGCTGGTAGAGGCAGACAATTGGTTGTCTAATGAAGAATTCTGATTTTGGTTTCCACCAGGCATGTCGTTGGTGGGTACAAAAGTACCTGTAGTTTCGTCTTCGTGTGAGAATTCTACGCAATGAAAAACAAATTAAAAACCAAAAATAAATAATTTGACATTTTAATTCCAAAAAAATAAATTCGCACAATCAAAAAGTACTGTAAAATCCTACTTTTTAATATGACATTATTTAATTAATATTTCTGCACTGTTCCTTCAAATACCAATTTCTTAGGCTCTTTAATAATTGAACTTTTGACAGTTTTGACAACATTAAAAATATCTTAATCAAAACAAACTTTTAATTAGTAATTAGTAATATTCAAAATACTACCTTCCATTTTCTTCAAATGTACTGGTAATTCAACCGATTGAGCCTTTAGCCGTGCCGTCGCCGTCAGCCAGTCAATCTAGTAAATGTCAATTCCCTTGCCAGTTAGTAGTACGCAGTATATATAATTACAGGTGATTTAAAATTCTACAGTATAGCATATAATGTTCCGTCAACAGGAAGGCGGAAGGTGATTTGTTTTTGCGTTTGTATACCCTTAACTTAACCTCAACCTACTGCTACTACAGTTCAGTCCAGTCCAGTGTCTAGTCCAGTGACAAGAAAGTGAGTTGCGCCACTGACTAACTATTTTAATTATTATTATGTAAAAAGCTTTATTTGAGTCCCATAAAAATACACTCAAACATGCACATATTTGAACCTACAGTCTACTAACAGTAATAAAAATACGATCAAGTTACCTATTGATTAACAGTACCAAAAATAATAGCAGTAAGTTGTAAACGTGTCTTAGTTATACATGCAGTGCCTATACTATACTCCCTATCTGGTCATACTTAACAGGCCAAGAAATCCAACTTGTCAGGGTCAGGGCAGATTATAAATAATGTCGTCTTTGTTTTGAGCCGCAGTCACCTTTAAATCATCCCAAAAATGTTACCCTTCAACACGAGACGTCTTGAGTATGGTTCTCAGTAGACTAACTCGGCCATTCTGTATCTATTTTTGCGTATGACTTTATTGACGAATTTCCTATATATATATATCATTATTATTATATGCGTTTTATTATTGTTAATATTGTGTAATAAATTATGGGTTTCAGTGTTTTCTTTAATGTGCATACAAACATTAAATGTAAGTTGCACACTTACACGGAAAGAGGATTGTCCATTATTAATGTCATGCACATGATGGGGTTTAGTGGGCCTAGTTTCGTGTTGATGACATGATACGGTAAAGATAGGCATTTTTACAAGTAAAATACAGTGATAATTAGAGGGAGGATGCGGCCTTAAGAAGAGTTATAATTTGAGTGATATCATTCATGGACCGTTCTCAATGAGAATGGTAGGTAATGATCAGTTGGCTTTAATTAATTTAATTAATTTAATAAGTCAAAGTTAGAAGCATTAGGCAATTTATATTATTTACACGATTTCAGAAAGTGCAAAATATTTTATTTACACCACTTTAGAAAGTGCAAAATATTGTATGAATACGATTTTAAAAAGTACAAAACATTGTATTAACACGATTTTAAAAATTGCAAAATATTCTTTTCACACGATTTCAGAAAGTGCAAAATATTGTAAATACACGATTTCAGAAAGTGCAAAATATTGTAAATACACGATTTCAGAAAGTGCAAAATAAGTATTATATTTACACGACTTCAGAAAGTGCAAAATGTTCTTTTTACATGATTTAAAGTGCAAAATATTCTTCTCACACGATTTCAGAAAGTGCAAAATATTGTATTTACACGATTTCAGAAAGTGCAAAATATTTTATTTACACGATTTTAGAAAGTGCAAAATATTGTATGACTACGATTTTAAAAAGTACAAAACATTGTATTAACACGATTTTAAAAGGTGCAAAATATTCTTTTCACACGATTTCAGAAAGTGCAAAATATTGTAAATACACGATTTCAGAAAGTGCAAAATAAGTATTATATTTACACGATTTCAGAAAGTGCAAAATATTGTGTTTACACGATTCTTTCAGAAAGTGCAAAATATTGTAAATACACGATTTCAGAAAGTGCAAAATATTGTGTTTACACGATTCTTTCAGAAAGTGCAAAATATTGTAAATACACGATTTCAGAAAGTGCAAAATGTTCTTTTTACATGATTTCAAAAACTGCAACATATTCTTCTCACACGATTTCAGAAAGTGCAAAATGTTCTTTTTACACGATTTCAAAAAGTGAAAAATATTCTTCTCACACGATTTCAGAAAGTGCAAAATATTGTATTTACACGATTTCAGAAAGTGCAAAATATTTTATTTACACGATTTTAGAAAGTGCAAAATATTGTATTTACACGATTTCAGAAAGTGCAAAATATTTTATTTACACGATTTTAGAAAGTGCAAAATATTGTATTTACACGATTTCAAAAAGTGCAAAATATTTTATTTACACGATTTTAGAAAGTGCAAAATATTGTATGAATACGATTTTAAAATGTACAAAACATTGTAAATACACGATTTCAGAAAGTGCAAAATGTTCTTTTTACATGATTTCAAAAACTGCAACATATTCTTCTCACACGATTTCAGAAAGTGCAAAATGTTCTTTTTACACGATTTCAAAAAGTGAAAAATATTCTTCTCACACGATTTCAGAAAGTGCAAAATATTGTATTTACACGATTTCAGAAAGTGCAAAATATTTTATTTACACGATTTTAGAAAGTGCAAAATATTGTATTTACACGATTTCAGAAAGTGCAAAATATTTTATTTACACGATTTTAGAAAGTGCAAAATATTGTATTTACACGATTTCAAAAAGTGCAAAATATTTTATTTACACGATTTTAGAAAGTGCAAAATATTGTATGAATACGATTTTAAAATGTACAAAACATTGTATTAACACGATTTTAAAAAGTGCAAAATATTCTTTTCACACGATTTCAGAAGGTGCAAAATATTGTGTTTACACGATTTCAGAAAGTGCAAAATATTGTAAATACACGATTTCAGAAAGTGCAAAATATTGTATTTACACGATTTCAGAAAGTGCAAAATATTTTATTTACACGATTTTAGAAAGATCAAAATATTGTATTTACACGATTTCAAAAAGTGCAAAATATTTTATTTACACGATTTCAGAAAGTGCAAAATATTGTATTTACACGATTTCAGAAAGTGCAAAATATTTTATTTACACGATTTTAGAAAGTGCAAAATATTGTATGAATACGATTTTAAAAAGTACACAACATTCTTTTTACACGATTTCAGAAGGTGCAAAATATTGTGTTTACACGATTTCAGAAAGTGCAAAATATTGTAAATACACGATTTCAGAAAGTGCAAAATCAGTATTATATTTACACGATTTCAGAAAGTGCAAAATGTTCTTTTTACATGATTTCAAAAAGTGCAAAATATTCTTCTCACACGATTTCAGAAAGTGCAAAATGTTCTTTTTACACGATTTCAAAAAGTGCAAAATATTCTTCTCACACGATTTCAGAAAGTGCAAAATGTTCTTTTTACACGATTTCAAAAAGTGCAAAATATTCTTTTCACACGATTTCAGAAAGTACAAAATGTTCTTTTTACACGATTTCAAAAAGTAAAAAATATTCTTCTCACACGATTTCAGAAAGTGCAAAATATTGTATTTATACGATTTCAGAAAGTGCAAAATATTGTATTTACACAATCTCATAAAGTGCAAAATATTGTTTTTACACGATTTTAGAAATTTTAAAATATTTTACTTACACGATTTGAGAAAGTGCGAAATGTTCTTTTCACCCATGATTTTAGAAAGTGCAAAATATTTTTTTTACACATGATTTTAGAAAGTGCAAAATATTCTTTTTACGCATGATTTTAGAAAGTGCAAAATGTTCTTTTTACAAATGATTTTAGAAAGTGCAAAATATTGTATGAATACGATTTTAAAAAGTACAAAACATTCTTTTTACACGATTTCAGAAGGTGCAAAATATTGTGTTTACACGATTTCAGAAAGTGCAAAATGTTCTTTTTACATGATTTCAAAAAGTGCAAAATATTCTTCTCACACGATTTCAGAAAGTGCAAAATGTTCTTTTTACACGATTTCAAAAAGTGCAAAATGTTCTTTTTACACGATTTCAGAAAGTGCAAAATGTTCTTTTTACACGATTTCAAAAAGTGCAAAATATTCTTCTCACACGATTTCAGAAAGTGCAAAATATTGTATTTACACAATCTCATAAAGTGCAAAATATTGTTTTTACACGATGTTAGAAATTTTAAAATATTGTACTTACACGCTTTGAGAAAGTGCGAAATGTTCTTTTTACCCATGATTTTAGAAAGTGCAAAATATTTTTTTTACACATGATTTTAGAAAGTGCAAAATATTCTTTTTACGCATGATTTTAGAAAGTGCAAAATGTTCTTTTTACAAATGATTTTAGAAAGTGCAAAATATTCTTTTTACACATGATTTTAGAAAGGGCAAAACATTGTTTTCACACGATTTTAAAAAGTGCAAAATATTCTTTTTACACATGATTTTAGACAAATCAAAATATCATTGCAAATAGCGATGCGATATCGGCCCTGACTGCTGGTCAAACGCTAAATAAACGAGAGTTTACAGGTATAGGTATTTGGTTGTGTAAATAAGTAAACTAAAAGAAAAAGATTAATTTTAATTAGTAATAATTCAACTTAAAAAGGACCGATTAGAAGATAAGCAGATGCTTCGGTTGAAGCCTGATATTGGAATAGTATCTTTTTCATTTTTATACAGTCACATGTATTTCTATAAGCCCTGAATTAAAAAAGTACAAAATATTATATTTACATGTGTACGTGTTATTTTAAAATGTGTAAAATGTACTAAACCATCTGGATTTGAAATTAGTGTCATAGGCAAAAATAACGTTTTAAAACAAAATGAATTAATTTAATTCTTGGAAAATTTTCGTTCAATTTTAAATGACATTATGTATTGTGTACTTGTTTAAATAATTTTGATTTTAAAATCATATATCTACAACATGGATGAGCAAAATATAGGAAGAAGCTTATTGCCATTATTCACAACAAGTCAGCTCTCCTTCAAGTATGTGATTTGTATGGGTTTAGTTAGTAACTATAGAAATTCAAATTTAATAACCCAACATAACGTTTTGTGTAGATTTTAGTTAAAAAAAGTTGCTATACACAGTTAAAAAAACATTTTATGTATGAAAATTACAGTGGCTGAACAAATTGTGAAAAATGTAGTGGGTGAGCAATGTCACGGGATACAATTTAATAGATGATTTTTTTAGTGATTTTGTTGATCCGGATCTGGATGAGACTTTTTAAGTTCCGCTTTGCCTGCCATTTTTACTAAATACGCAAATTTTAAGACAAGAAGAAATATGGAGCGAAGGTCAACGGCGGAAAATGCGTTGGGCATTGTGGGACTTGGAGGGCCTTTTATGATTTTTTTTTGCTATACAATTTCTGCCAAGGGTAAGTGACTACTATCTGTTATTGGCTGCAAAATATAGATATACCTACATTAAAAATTATAGAGATGTACATATTGTCTGCCAAGAACCAAAAAGACCCATTGCGTTTTGAAGCTAAAAATAAAATCTATACTATCTACAAAAAAACAATAAAATAATATAACAATCTTGAAAGCTTTTAAATAAATCATTTTATACATCTTCTCCAACCAGTCGAAATATAATGTTTTTTAATTTTTTAAAAACATTTAAATAGAACATTTAGAAATTTAAAAAAAATATATAAATATAACATTTGCAGTATTTGAATTAATTTTAAACAGGATTTTTTATCGTTTTTAATTTTTTGCATTTTTTACAAAAATATTTAGATTGAACAATTTGCAATTTTTAAAAGCTATGTTAATAAAAAAGTTTGCACTTTTCATTAACAAGTAAAAAGAAAGTACTGCACTGTGCAACTAAAGAAATAAACATTTTGCACCCTTCAAACAAATTGTCATTAACACTATTAACAGTTTCTACGCATCTTTTCTCTTTTACTGTTTTAAGGACAAAATTAATTTTAATTCCTGCTTAAATTGGATATGGGTCATTTTGCGACCTCGCCTTCACTGTCGGTATAAACATTCTAATACTAGTGCTGGAATCGAAACTGGAACCGGAACTGGAACCGGAAACCGGAATCGAGGCCGCGAGGAATTCAACTTCTACCTGTCAATCACAAACTTCAAAAGCGCAAGCGCGATGTGGAAAACATTTTTGTTGATGAAATATTATATTTGAGTTAATTCAAGAAAACCATAATTAATTTTAATGCGTAAAATTGTAGTAGGGAGTTTTTAAAAAGTGCACAATGTCGTATTTACATGTTTTTTAAATGTATAAGCAGTTCTATTAACATGTTTCTTCTAAAATGTATAAAATGTTCTGTCTTGAAAGTTTTTTGAAATGTGCAAAATGTTAATTATGAGTTTTTAAAAAGTGCAAACTTTTCCATTAGCATGCTTCAAAAACGTCCCAAATGTTCTATGGATATGTTTTAAAAAAGTGCAACATGTTCTAATAATTTGAATTTGTAGGAATTTTATTTTATTTTTATTTTATGACACGATACCATGGCCACCTAACATATAAAATAGGATAGTTGATACCTTAAACCATAACCTATGGTTTTCTTTTTATGTTTTTTGTCGGCAGCGTCTAATTTTTGGTCAAGCGGGTTTCAGGACGTCTGCTCCATTATGTAATTATATTAAGTGTAAAGTGTAAGGATAAGAAATTGAAAAAGGAAATTACGTTTTAGTGTAACTACTAACTGCTAAATTAGTTTGCATTAAAATTAATCATATAATTATTATAGTAGCAATGTACCCCTTGCCCCATCATATTTAGGAAAACAAAATACACTATAATAAAACATGTGATGATGACAGAGGACCATAGAAATTGAAATGCTATTCAACTAAATACAACTATAAGTAATATATATGCTCTACATGCAAGTAGCTAAAGTTAATCATTTTTAATTAAAGAAAATAAATTCAGTTTTTAAAAAGAATAAAATAAACTTTGTTTTGAGGTTACAAGTAAATTTGGTCCTTGAAATCAGGCAGGAAACACAAATTGGAAATCTAGAAATCACAAAACGTAAGCCTTCCATCAGTGCTGACGAACGTATTTTAAACGTTTATCAAACGTTACAATGTATTGAAACGAGAGGGAAACTATTAACTCGTCACTCGTCTATTTTAAAATTTTGAGTGAGTCTCAAATTGTCTCTTCGTAATAAAGGAACAGGAACACTTTATTAAAAGCTGTAGATCTGTTCCACTATGAAAGTTCATTGATTAAATTCTTGAGATATTATAATATTGTCATCTCCAATAATATTTGCACTCTTTAATAAAATGTAAGTTCCCAGTTCATATTAAATCATAACCCCAATGTTCTTTTTTGGATTTAAGTCAGCGTTTAGTACACAGTTTAAAAATATGATATTTAGTGTCGGGCCGAATTTTTAATCAAGTTTTGATTTTGGATTTTTTAAAATTAAATGTTCATTTATAAAAGGACAGATTTTTTTAAAATGAAAAAAATTACATAATTTTCCGTTTAAAAAAGTACATCGAAGGCGAAGGCACATAAAATCCAGGTCCTTCCACTTCATGCTAAAAGCAAATCCGGAAACGGAAATTAGACCGAGGCCAGAGCTGGAACCAGAACTAGAACCGGAACTGAAACTGGAGCTAGAAGCGGAAACGAAACTGCCACTGGTACTGGTGCTGGAACTGTAACCTGGACAGAAACGGAACTGGAACCGGGGCCACAAGGAATTCAACTTCTAACTGTCGATCGATCATAATCTCTCATGGCGCAAGCGCCACTATGTAAAAATTTAATTATATTAAGAAAACACTATTCAAGCTATTTTAAAAAAACACAAATTGATTTTGATGTCAAAAATTGTAGTTAGTTACGAGTTTTTGGAAAGTACAAAAAATTGTTCTATTTGTATGTTTTTCAAAAAGTGTAAAATGTCTTATTTAGAATTAGGTTTTTAAAATGTGCATAAAGTAACGTTCAATTTTCATGTTTTAAAAAAGTACAAAACGTTCTATTTACATGTTTTATTAAAGTGCAAACTGTTATATCAGGGAAGCAATTTGAATTTGTAGGAATTTTTTTACTTTTTATTCTACGACGCGATTTCATGTCTACCTAAAATGAAAAATAGGAATGTTAATACAGTCAACTATTATTGGTTTTGAAGGGATATATTATTTATTTGTAAATTATTCAGAGATATTTGAATACTTTGTCCTGCTATCATTTATTACACAGAGCTATTAATCAACATATAATTATAAGTATTGACATTTCTAAATAAATTTATAAATACTTAAAATATACCTCAATTTCAAAGAACTGGCTATTGTCTTTACATTGCCAGCATCTTCTACCAAGAAAACCTTTCTGCTGTAGGCTCCGTGCGTTTCCCAAACCCTAAAAACTCTTAACCCTTCTATTTATAGCCTTGTACAAAAGTCAAAGGCAAAGCAGAAACAATATCGTCAAGTATATGAAACGAATCTAGAAGCTGCCTCAGTCAACACGTACAATTGACAATTGGTAAGTCATATAATTATTCAACTACATAATTATTACTTAACAGTAATATTTTGTCAAAGAGTTTGGTTTCTTTTTTATTATCGCAAAATTTTGTGTGTAATTTTTTTCCTGTTATTTTGAATTTGGAAAAACATTAATTTTTTTTTGAAGTAGCTGTTTAGCATTTTAATAGTATGTTTTAACGAGTCCAGGGTGACAAATTTGATTTTTCAAAACAGTACCTAATTTTTAAGTGCTAATAGTACTGGTCTACAGTGTACAACGGAGATTTTTTTGAATATTTATTTTTATTTAATAATTAGTAAATACAGTTTTTTTTTTAATTTTTAATATTTCAGTTCAAGAGCTATGTGCACAAAATGAATTCAAATAATTCGGACCCTGTCTCAAAGCGTCTAAAATTCAAAGTTAATTCTGCTGATGAAGAGTTGACAAATGAAACAATTGAAACAGATGACAGTACTGGTTCAGTTCTAATTGGAAGTGGGTCTCAAGTACCCATGGCTAAGAAAGATGTTAAATCGTTAGCCAATATATTTACAGATGATGTAAGTGATTTACAACTACTAATAGAATAAAAACACAAAAACGGAATTGCTTTTACAAGCTGTGCCTTTTGTATGATTTTGAAAATTGCAAAATGTTCTATTTGCATTTTTTTCAAAAAGTGCAAAATACTTTATTTTCATGATTTTAAAAAGTGCAAAAAGTAATAATTACAAGATTTTGAAAAATGCAAAATGTTCTATTTGCATTCTTTAAAAAAATGTAGACTACGTTTTTTTCATGTTTTTCAAAGGTGCATAAGGGGCTTTTTCAATAATAGTGTTACTTACACAGATTTGAAATAAATTGCAAAACCAAATATGTACTGTTAATTTTCGTAATTTTAGGACAATTTATGTATCGCTTAACAATTAAATTTACGAAATGCTTTGTACAATATGTCCTGAGCGCAGATCCTTCCTGAGATACTTGACAACGTGTCAACTTTGACTGTAGAAGATTTGTTAAATTTCCGTCTCGTGAATCGTTGCTGGAGGGATGCTGCCACGTCAGTCCTTCTCAAAAGAAACTTGTGTGAAATATGTCTGGATGTTGGTAATATCCCTCATGTTCATCAAGTTGAACCAATTCTGAATATTCCAGAAAATGTCACACATTCTTCACCATCACCTGCTTTGAGCTATTATAATGTCAATAATGTGCACCAAAAAGAAGGCCTACTTTCAGATCTGAATCAGTTGCTCAAAACAACTCATCGATTCCCAACTACAAGCCTTCGATTCCATTGTGATATTTGGCCTGTTCTTTCAGACATGTTCGATTGTGTAGAAGATCAGAATCAATTAGAACTACTCCACTTCATGTCACTGTATGGGAAGAAAATCAAGAAACTCACGTTATTCACTGAAAACTGGATCCAGACTTTTGAAAATTTTGTAAACGTTCACATGCCTCACTTAATTACTTTAGACGTTGAAGAATTTAATTTCATAGAAGCGGATGAGCAAAGTAAAATTCCAATCTCCCCAACACTGTCCCCATCAGCATTACTTCAGTTGAACGAAATTGTTTTGCCAGTTGGTACTGGTGACGATCACCGTAGTTTTGCGGAAGTGCTACTCCGTGCCTCACCAAACTTGAACTGTATTAGACGTGTAAATGTATGCTCGCTCGAAATTTTGCTACAAGTTGGAAAATCACATTGCATCAAAGATTTGTACTTGCGTCCTACAGTCCATCAAATGTCAACAATTCAGAAATTTTCTACATTACTAACAGATACCCTTATTCTGAAGGATAATGCTCCACCACTTAAACTAACTCGTTTAGCATTGGATTTTGCAGATATTTTGAATTCCCAGGACCAGTGGAATGTTGTGTCAAAGGCTATCCACCTAATTTTAAGTGCAAGCACTCCTGCCCTGAAATCCCTGAGTATATACATGCATCCCTCAGAATTCTTGGTTCTTTTTATCCCACCACTTCCTTATTTAAAGGTTCTCAAATTATTCGACGAGTCACCGGATCCGGATCCCACTATTGAAAGGAACAATCAAAGCAGCTCGTCATTTAAAACAAAAGTTCATTTTGTAGGGGATGTCGTTGGTGATGGAGTTTTTGAAAAGTGCGAAAATGTTCTATTTGCATGTTTTTGAAAAGTACCAAAATATGTATTTTGCATGTTTTTGAAAAGTGATGGAAATGACTTGATTACATGATTTAGGAATGACGGTATTTTTGTGTAGATGTTGGTTTTTGATTTAGGATAGAAATGGAATATTGTAATGAAAATGAAGCTTTTTGTACTTTTGAGAAATGGGGGAATTTGAAGTTTGAATAAATTGGGGATTTGAATTTGGCGCGTCCGTGTAATTGACGTCTGGATTGGAAATGTTGGAATAGGAAAAGGGGTAAGTTGATACTGATGGCTGCGGAGACGCTCGTGTTCATGGTTTTTGGCGCGTGTGTTTGAGTGGGTTGGATTTTGGTGGACAAAAAGTTTTTGGGTTTTTGATTGGATTTTAGCGGAGCGGGGGTTGGGGGTGGGTGAAAAAAAAAAGAGGTTGAAAATGAAGGGGTAGATATAGTGTTTTAGATTGGGGGGTAGTTTGGAGTGAGTGGAGGAGGGTGGGAGTGGTGGACGGGACTGAAAATGGGCGGAAGTAACGGTGTGGGATGAGTGGAAGCTCGACCCAGGTATATACAGAAAGGGGAGTGGTGGGAAAAAACCAGGGCTGACGCCCTGGTTTTTTTGGGGGTGGTACGGGTGGGTAAAATTTTGAGTGTGGGGCTTGGGGCTGGATTTTGGGGGCCGGACGAAGTAATTAGTTTTAGGGAGGAAATAGTTTAGGATTTTGAATCAATTGAATGTTTTGTTTGGTAATGAAAAATGTTGCATTTGGATATTTTGGAAAAGTGGTCAATATTCAATTTACTTGATTGTCAAGTGTTGGAAAATGTTGTATTTACATGATTTTGAAACTTAAAAAATGTTTTATTTCTATGTTTTTAAAACGTGCAAATTTTTCTATTTGTATGATTTTGAAAAAAGTAAAATGTTCTATTTCCATGTTTTTGAAACTTACAAAATGTTTTATTTCTATGTTTTTAAAACGTGCAAATTTTTCTATTTCCATGATTTTGAAAAAAGTAAAATGTTCTATTTCCATGTTTTTGAAACTTACAAAATGTTTTATTTCCATGTTTTTAAAACGTGCAAATTTTTCTATTTCCATGATTTTGAAACGTGCAAAATTTTTTATTTCCATGTTTTTGAAAATTGCAAAATATTCTGTATCGGTGTTTTTCAAACGTGCAAAATGTTCTATTTGTATAATTAAAAAAAAAGTAAAATGTTGAAGTTCCATGTTTTAGAAACGTGCAAAATGTTCTACTTTCACGATTTTGAAAATTGCAAAATTTTTTATTTGCATTTTTTCAAAAAAACACAAAATACTTTATTTTCATATTTTTAAAAAGTGCAAAAAGTAATAATTACAAGATTTTGAAAAATGCAAAATGTTCTATTTGCATTCTTTAAAAAAATGTAGACTACGTTTTTTTCATGTTTTTCAAAGGTGCATAAGGGGCTTTTTCAATAATAGTGTTACTTACACAGATTTGAAATAAATTGCAAAACCAAATATGTACTGTTAATTTTCGTAATTTTAGGACAATTTATGTATCGCTTAACAATTAAATTTACGAAATGCTTTGTACAATATGTCCTGAGCGCAGATCCTTCCTGAGATACTTGACAACGTGTCAACTTTGACTGTAGAAGATTTGTTACATTTTCGTCTCGTGAATCGTTGCTGGAGAGATGCGGCCACGTCTGTCCTTCTCAAGAGAAACTTGTGTGAAATATCTCTGGATTTTGGTAATAATTCTGATGCTCATCAAGTTAAACCAACGTTTAATATCCCAGAAACTGTCACACATTCTTCATCATCACCTTGCCACCATTTTAATGTCAATAATGTACACCAAAAAGAAGGCTTACTCTCAGATCTGAATCAATTGCTCAAAACAACTCATCGATTCCCAACTACAAGCCTTCGATTCCATCGTGATATTTGGCCTGTTCTTTCAGACATGTTCGATTGTGTAGAAGATCAGAATCAATTAGAACTACTCCACTTCATGTCACTGTATGGGAAGAAAATCAAGAAACTCACGTTATTCACTGAAAACTGGATCCAGACTTTTGAAAATTTTGTAAACGTTCACATGCCTCACTTAATTACTTTAGACGTTGAAGAATTTAATTTCATAGAAGCGGATGAGCAAAGTGAAATTCCAATCTCCCCAACACTGTCCCCATCAGCATTACTTCAGTTGAACGAAATTGTTTTGCCAGTTGGTACTGGTGACGATCACCGTAGTTTTGCGGAAGTGCTACTCCGTGCCTCACCAAACTTGAACTGTATTAGACGTGTAAATGTATGCTCGCTCGAAATTTTGCTACAAGTTGGAAAATCACATTGCATCAAAGATTTGTACTTGCGTCCTACAGTCCATCAAATGTCAACAATTCAGAAATTTTCTACATTACTAACAGATACCCTTATTCTGAAGGATAATGCTCCACCACTTAAACTAACTCGTTTAGCATTGGATTTTGCAGATATTTTGAATTCCCAGGACCAGTGGAATGTTGTGTCAAAGGCTATCCACCTAATTTTAAGTGCAAGCACTCCTGCCCTGAAATCCCTGAGTATATACATGCATCCCTCAGAATTCTTGGTTCTTTTTATCCCACCACTTCCTTATTTAAAGGTTCTCAAATTATTCGACGAGTCACCGGATCCGGATCCCACTATTGAAAGGAACAATCAAAGCAGCTCGTCATTTAAAACAAAAGTTCATTTTGTAGGGGATGTCGTTGGTGATGGAGTTTTTGAAAAGTGCGAAAATGTTCTATTTGCATGTTTTTGAAAAGTACCAAAATATGTATTTTGCATGTTTTTGAAAAGTGATGGAAATGACTTGATTACATGATTTAGGAATGACGGTATTTTTGTGTAGATGTTGGTTTTTGATTTAGGATAGAAATGGAATATTGTAATGAAAATGAAGCTTTTTGTACTTTTGAGAAATGGGGGAATTTGAAGTTTGAATAAATTGGGGATTTGAATTTGGCGCGTCCGTGTAATTGACGTCTGGATTGGAAATGTTGGAATAGGAAAAGGGGTAAGTTGATACTGATGGCTGCGGAGACGCTCGTGTTCATGGTTTTTGGCGCGTGTGTTTGAGTGGGTTGGATTTTGGTGGACAAAAAGTTTTTGGGTTTTTGATTGGATTTTAGCGGAGCGGGGGTTGGGGGTGGGTGAAAAAAAAAAGAGGTTGAAAATGAAGGGGTAGATATAGTGTTTTAGATTGGGGGGTAGTTTGGAGTGAGTGGAGGAGGGTGGGAGTGGTGGACGGGACTGAAAATGGGCGGAAGTAACGGTGTGGGATGAGTGGAAGCTCGACCCAGGTATATACAGAAAGGGGAGTGGTGGGAAAAAACCAGGGCTGACGCCCTGGTTTTTTTGGGGGTGGTACGGGTGGGTAAAATTTTGAGTGTGGGGCTTGGGGCTGGATTTTGGGGGCCGGACGAAGTAATTAGTTTTAGGGAGGAAATAGTTTAGGATTTTGAATCAATTGAATGTTTTGTTTGGTAATGAAAAATGTTGCATTTGGATATTTTGGAAAAGTGGTCAATATTCAATTTACTTGATTGTCAAGTGTTGGAAAATGTTGTATTTACATGATTTTGAAACTTAAAAAATGTTTTATTTCTATGTTTTTAAAACGTGCAAATTTTTCTATTTGTATGATTTTGAAAAAAGTAAAATGTTCTATTTCCATGTTTTTGAAACTTACAAAATGTTTTATTTCTATGTTTTTAAAACGTGCAAATTTTTCTATTTCCATGATTTTGAAAAAAGTAAAATGTTCTATTTCCATGTTTTTGAAACTTACAAAATGTTTTATTTCCATGTTTTTAAAACGTGCAAATTTTTCTATTTCCATGATTTTGAAACGTGCAAAATTTTTTATTTCCATGTTTTTGAAAATTGCAAAATATTCTGTATCGGTGTTTTTCAAACGTGCAAAATGTTCTATTTGTATAATTAAAAAAAAAGTAAAATGTTGAAGTTCCATGTTTTAGAAACGTGCAAAATGTTCTACTTTCACGATTTTGAAAATTGCAAAATTTTTTATTTGCATTTTTTCAAAAAAACACAAAATACTTTATTTTCATATTTTTAAAAAGTGCAAAAAGTAATAATTACAAGATTTTGAAAAATGCAAAATGTTCTATTTGCATTCTTTAAAAAAATGTAGACTACGTTTTTTTCATGTTTTTCAAAGGTGCATAAGGGGCTTTTTCAATAATAGTGTTACTTACACAGATTTGAAATAAATTGCAAAACCAAATATGTACTGTTAATTTTCGTAATTTTAGGACAATTTATGTATCGCTTAACAATTAAATTTACGAAATGCTTTGTACAATATGTCCTGAGCGCAGATCCTTCCTGAGATACTTGACAACGTGTCAACTTTGACTGTAGAAGATTTGTTACATTTTCGTCTCGTGAATCGTTGCTGGAGAGATGCGGCCACGTCTGTCCTTCTCAAGAGAAACTTGTGTGAAATATCTCTGGATTTTGGTAATAATTCTGATGCTCATCAAGTTAAACCAACGTTTAATATCCCAGAAACTGTCACACATTCTTCATCATCACCTTGCCACCATTTTAATGTCAATAATGTACACCAAAAAGAAGGCTTACTCTCAGATCTGAATCAATTGCTCAAAACAACTCATCGATTCCCAACTACAAGCCTTCGATTCCATCGTGATATTTGGCCTGTTCTTTCAGACATGTTCGATTGTGTAGAAGATCAGAATCAATTAGAACTACTCCACTTCATGTCACTGTATGGGAAGAAAATCAAGAAACTCACGTTATTCACTGAAAACTGGATCCAGACTTTTGAAAATTTTGTAAACGTTCACATGCCTCACTTAATTACTTTAGACGTTGAAGAATTTAATTTCATAGAAGCGGATGAGCAAAGTGAAATTCCAATCTCCCCAACACTGTCCCCATCAGCATTACTTCAGTTGAACGAAATTGTTTTGCCAGTTGGTACTGGTGACGATCACCGTAGTTTTGCGGAAGTGCTACTCCGTGCCTCACCAAACTTGAACTGTATTAGACGTGTAAATGTATGCTCGCTCGAAATTTTGCTACAAGTTGGAAAATCACATTGCATCAAAGATTTGTACTTGCGTCCTACAGTCCATCAAATGTCAACAATTCAGAAATTTTCTACATTACTAACAGATACCCTTATTCTGAAGGATAATGCTCCACCACTTAAACTAACTCGTTTAGCATTGGATTTTGCAGATATTTTGAATTCCCAGGACCAGTGGAATGTTGTGTCAAAGGCTATCCACCTAATTTTAAGTGCAAGCACTCCTGCCCTGAAATCCCTGAGTATATACATGCATCCCTCAGAATTCTTGGTTCTTTTTATCCCACCACTTCCTTATTTAAAGGTTCTCAAATTATTCGACGAGTCACCGGATCCGGATCCCACTATTGAAAGGAACAATCAAAGCAGCTCGTCATTTAAAACAAAAGTTCATTTTGTAGGGGATGTCGTTGGTGATGGAGTTTTTGAAAAGTGCGAAAATGTTCTATTTGCATGTTTTTGAAAAGTACCAAAATATGTATTTTGCATGTTTTTGAAAAGTGATGGAAATGACTTGATTACATGATTTAGGAATGACGGTATTTTTGTGTAGATGTTGGTTTTTGATTTAGGATAGAAATGGAATATTGTAATGAAAATGAAGCTTTTTGTACTTTTGAGAAATGGGGGAATTTGAAGTTTGAATAAATTGGGGATTTGAATTTGGCGCGTCCGTGTAATTGACGTCTGGATTGGAAATGTTGGAATAGGAAAAGGGGTAAGTTGATACTGATGGCTGCGGAGACGCTCGTGTTCATGGTTTTTGGCGCGTGTGTTTGAGTGGGTTGGATTTTGGTGGACAAAAAGTTTTTGGGTTTTTGATTGGATTTTAGCGGAGCGGGGGTTGGGGGTGGGTGAAAAAAAAAAGAGGTTGAAAATGAAGGGGTAGATATAGTGTTTTAGATTGGGGGGTAGTTTGGAGTGAGTGGAGGAGGGTGGGAGTGGTGGACGGGACTGAAAATGGGCGGAAGTAACGGTGTGGGATGAACGGAAGCTCGACCCAGGTATATACAGAAAGGGGAGTGGTGGGAAAAAACCAGGGCTGACGCCCTGGTTTTTTTGGGGGTGGTACGGGTGGGTAAAATTTTGAGTGTGGGGCTTGGGGCTGAATTTTGGGGGCCGGACGAAGTAATTAGTTTTAGGGAGGAAATAGTTTAGGATTTTGAATGAATTGAATGTTTTGTTTGGTTCTGAAAAATGTTGCATTTGGATATTTTGGAAAAGTGGTCAATATTCAATTTACTTGACTGTCAAGTGTTGGAAAATGTTGTATTTACATGATTTTGAAACTTACAAAATGTTTTATTTCTATGTTTTTAAAACGTGCAAATTTTTCTATTTCCATGATTTTGAAAAAAGTAAAATGTTCTATTTCCATGTTTTTGAAACTTACAAAATGTTTTATTTCCATGTTTTTAAAACGTGCAAATTTTTCTATTTCCATGATTTTGAAAAAAGTAAAATGTTCTATTTCCATGTTTTTGAAACTTACAAAATGTTTTATTTCCATGTTTTTAAAACGTGCAAATTTTTCTATTTCCATGATTTTGAAAAAAGTAAAATGTTCTATTTCCATGTTTTTGAAACTTACAAAATGTTTTATTTCCATGTTTTTAAAACGTGCAAATTTTTCTATTTCCATGATTTTGAAACGTGCAAAATGTTTTATTTCCATGTTTTTGAAAATTGCAAAATATTCTGTATCGGTGTTTTTCAAACGTGCAAAATGTTCTATTTGTATAATTAAAAAAAAAGTAAAATGTTCAAGTTCCATGTTTTAGAAACGTGCAAAATGTTCTACTTTCACGATTTTGAAAATTGCAAAATTTTGTATTTGCATTTTTTCAAAAAAACACAAAATACTTTATTTTCATATTTTTAAAAAGTGCAAAAAGTAATAATTACAAGATTTTGAAAAATGCAAAATGTTCTATTTGCATTCTTTAAAAAAGTGTGGACTACGTTTTTTTCATGTTTTTAAAAGGTGCATAAGGGGCTTTTTCAATAATAGTGTTACTTACACAGATTTGAAATAAATTGCAAAACCAAATATGTACTGTTAATTTTCGTAATTTTAGGACAATTTATGTATCGCTTAACAATTAAATTTACGAAATGCTTTGTACAATATGTCCTGAGCGCAGATCCTTCCTGAGATACTTGACAACGTGTCAACTTTGACTGTAGAAGATTTGTTACATTTTCGTCTCGTGAATCGTTGCTGGAGAGATGCGGCCACGTCTGTCCTTCTCAAGAGAAACTTGTGTGAAATATCTCTGGATTTTGGTAATAATTCTGATGCTCATCAAGTTAAACCAACGTTTAATATCCCAGAAACTGTCACACATTCTTCATCATCACCTTGCCACCATTTTAATGTCAATAATGTACACCAAAAAGAAGGCTTACTCTCAGATCTGAATCAATTGCTCAAAACAACTCATCGATTCCCAACTACAAGCCTCCGATTCCATTGTGATATTTGGCCTGTTCTTCCAAACACTTGTCCACCGTTCGATTGTGTAGAAGATCAAAATCAATTAGAACTACTCCACTTCATGTCACTGTATGGGAAGAAAATCAAGAAACTCACGTTATGCAACGAAAACTGGATCCAGACTTTTGAAAATTTTGTAAACGTCCACATGCCTCACCTAATAACTTTAGACGTAGAAGAATTTAATTTCATAGAAGCGGAGGAAAGTGAAATTCCAATCTCCCCTCAACTGTCCCCGTCAGCACTACTTCAGTTAAACGAAATTGTTTTGCCAGGTGACGATCACCGTAGTTTTGCGGAAGATCTCATCCGTGCTTCACCAAACTTGAACTGTATTAGAGGCGTAGATGTATTCTCACTCGAAATTTTGCTCCAAGTTGGAAAATCACATTGCATCAAAGATTTGTACTTGTGTCCCACAGTAAATCAAATGTCAACAATCCAGAAATTTTCTACATTACTAACAGATACCATCATTCTGAAGGATAATGCTCCACCACTTAAACTAACTCGTTTAGCATTGGACTTTGCAGATATTTTAAATTCTCAGGACCAGTGGAATGTTGTGTCAAAGGCTATTCACCTAATTTTAAGTGCAAGTACTCCTGCCCTGAAATCCCTGAGTATATACATGCATCCCTC
This sequence comes from Dicyrtomina minuta, assembly GCA_949802685.1. Classification (NCBI taxonomy): domain Eukaryota; kingdom Metazoa; phylum Arthropoda; class Collembola; order Symphypleona; family Dicyrtomidae; genus Dicyrtomina; species Dicyrtomina minuta. Next base: position 170,306,958 of record OX461808.1, on the reverse strand, counting down.
AGAATTCTTGGTTCTTTTTATCCCACCACTTCCTTATTTAAAGGTTCTCAAATTATTCGACGAGTCACCGGATCCGGATCCCACTATTGAAAGGAACAATCAAAGCTCGTCATTTAAAACAAAAGTTCATTTTGTAGGGGATGTCGTTGGTGATGGAGTTCGAGCTGGTACAATAACGGCCAATCAATCTGTGCATGACTATATCGCACTGTCGTCATTACACAGCCAAGCAAGCAGCAGCCGCCGCAATATTATCCCAGCAGATTATTTCCCAAACCTTTCCACTCTGATGATAGATAATAATCGAAAAAAAGAAAGCTTTGGGACACTATTAGAATTCTTTTTAGTAGAAAATCATATCGAAGGAAACTACAGTGGTAGAGTGTCCCAGATGGCGTGTGATTCTCTCGTATCCAGTGACCACTTTGGATTTGGACACACATTCTCAACTATCTCCGTTTGGAAGAATTAACATGGCAAAACTATTCCCGAATGTTAAAAATTTACACATTTGTTATTTGCATTCAAAAAACCTCGAAAATTGGGTCTGGACATTTACAAAATTAGAAAGATTACGACTATCTCTACTGTGTCAAAATCAAGATACAAATGAAGTTGACGGATTTTTTACAGGGATTTCCCCGGAACTATGTGCAACTTTGGGAAATGACTGTACTTCAGCTAAATTTGAAACCTCCTCCAGTACCAGCACCGGACTAGGATTGAAACGGACCATGCCATTTATTGGAGACTGCACGAGTAATTTTTTTTTCTATCGATTACTTGTATAAATCCATTTCTTAAAAAAACGATTTTTAATGCAAGCACTTAATATTAGGACTGATAAGTTAATTTTAAAATAAGATGCATTTAATTTCACTATATACTATTTTACAGATTTAAAGCATCTTGAAATGGACTTTAATACCAAGAAATTAAATTACCAATTTGCTTCAAAAGTGACAGCTGCTCACGCAATTAAGGGAGTCTATCACCGGACAAAAATTGTATTTTCTTTTAATCCTTCTCATTTGAGCGGAGAAGAAATTCAAGGTACACTATGCACATTTTCACAAGTCATTTTTAACTAAAAAAGAATCGATATTTCTCAGTGGAAATAAATTTAGTTTAAGTAAAGTTCTAGGAAATTCACCTATTGAATAATATAATTAGACCCTTTTACAAGACAGTGTTTGCGACTTTATTCTAACACTAAACAATTCTAATTAAGGGCATTGCATTGTGAAAAATACTTAAGAAATACATTTTGACTAAAATATTAAAAAAAAAATTAAATCTCTTTCAGAAACAAAGCAATTTCTGGACCCTATTGCGTCCTACATTGAAATTCAGATGCAGTAGTAATTAAATAGTTAGGACTTGTTTTCACTTTGTAAAGGTCGGACTTGGAAAACAACAGTAATCAAAGAAGAAGCAATACGGCAGTTCCATTTAAAGCTCAAGGTGTAGCCTTAAGGCACACAAATGTTTCATAATATGTCAAAACTTAAAAGTAACATGTATTTGATAGTTTTGTAAAATTGTTTGAATGTAAAGATAATAAAAAATATTTTTATAATTTATATAAGGTAAAGAAAATCCTGTTATTTCACAGACTGTTACTTATAATAATTCACAACAATGAGAGCAAATAACATAAAAATGTAAATAAATGTAAGTCACTTTATTAGTTATCAATTAAAATGCATGCAAAAGCTGTAGCTCAACTGGATTTGTAGAAATTAAATAAATGCGAAAATTTAATGAAAAAAATGATGGAAAAAAGTCTTTGTGATTTCATATTATTTTAAAACTAAACCTATTTATTATCTGGTACGACCTCCTATTTATTGCGGCAAAAAACTCTTGAATCGTATTCGAAACAGACTTGACTAGCTTCTGTGAGAGCTCAGGGCTAATCTTCTCACACCCTTTTAATAAGGCAGTGATCAATTCGGTTGTGTTTTTAATTATAGGTTTGAACTGAATTTCGGATATTTTTATTCAAAATATCCATGTAAACTTCTTTAACGCTCCTATACTCCGTAAGCAGAAAAAAGCCCCACACTATTACGCTTCCTAAAAAAACAAATTAACTACATGGTCAAATTCTGTTAAAGCTGATAATTTGAAGCGAGTTACACACCTACTCTGTGCTTGAATGTAGATGTCACACTGTCAGGTTTAAGGGCTTCTTGAGGCCTTTTCCACACCTTCTAAACACCTTTTGGGTTCATCAGACCAAAGAACATTGCTCCATTAATGAGGTCCCCAAGAGGTGTGTAACGCCCTTTAAATGTCCTAATTTTTATTTGTGGTAGGAGGCTAGCATTTTTGGTATTTATTTGAGTTCCATTCTTAAGTAAGGCTCAAGTCAGTCTGGCACAACCTAATTATATATACAAGCTGCGTGGCTAATGCAACCATTCTTCAGACCAAAGCAAGAAGTTCGACAAACAAATAGGCTCAAAATCAAAATCAAATCAAATTTATTCAAGTGTTAAAAGTGATAACATAGTGTTGTTTTCGTCACCGAACACCACTAAACTATATCAGATCAAAATCAAAAATAATGCATAATAAATCGTTAAATGAAGCATTTAAGTAAATATAGTGTCAAGCAGTGACAGATATGTAACAAACAAAAATACTACTAGTTATAATACAAAATAATAGGACGTTACAAAACAAAATTTATAACAATGCGTTTAGATAGAATATACTGTGTTGTAGTATTTACAAATTCTGTAGGGTTCGCAATTTCTTGAATATTTGCCGGAATAGAATTCCATAACTGAACAGCCGTATAAGAGAAACTTCTTTTTCCGTACTTTCCAACTTTTTTTATGTGCAATAGGTTAAGCGGTTTGCGAACTGATCTTGATGATGAGTCTTCTCTGTTAGAGATATATTGGCTTAAGAGATTTTTAATTTTAAAAGGCTGCTGTGGACTGTGGAAGCAATTGCTGCAACAAAACAGCCAGAATTGCATAATATGATTTTTTTGTCAGCGTCAAGTTTATTATAATAAAGTTGTCTTTTTCTCGTGAAAATCCGCTTGTAGCATACCTTTACCACACTTTCCCATACTATCACCTTTATTTTTTCCTACTAGATTACCGTGCTATTTACTATTTAAACTCCCGCAGTGATGATGTTTCATATGCATTTTTAAAAATGTAATTCTAAGTCACCGCAAAATAAATAAATAAATATATGTGATTTGCCTTAAAAAATGTAAAATCTTGGCTTTTAAACTTTTAATCTTTTGGTATTATTATTCTCTTTGCAAGATTTAATTTTATTAGGTACAACTTTCAGGGATGCCTATAACAAGGCGTTATTACTTTACTTTTTTTCAGTAGTTATATACAGTGGGTTAACATCCCTTTTACTAACAATTAAAGTTGAGTTTAAAATAAAATACATTCATTTAAAATTTCATTCATGCAAATTGGCATTCCGAACTATATGTACATACAATTATTGTTAAGTTTAAAATCAATTGAATTAAAATATCATATATATAAATTGGCATGCATAATTTTAAAAATAAGGCTTATATTGCCGCATAAATTAAAATCTTATCATTAGTAGCACGTTAAACAAGTTTTAATTAATCATTTAATTAGAAATAAATCCACGCGAAATAATAATGAAAACCAAAATATATAACAATAAATTATTGCGTTGACTCAAAATAAACATACAAGTAAAACGTTATTTTTTCTTGAATTAAAAGAAGTAGTTTTATGTGCATACCACAATATTCAAAAGTTACTAGTTATTAATTAAAAATCTATTACATATAATACATTTTAAATTCACATCCAGAAGAAATGTGAGTCCGTTTATCATGACCAGTACCATTTTCGTTATCAGTCCAGCGTCATCGTTATATTAGGTTTCTGTCAGCGGGTCGTAAGGAGTTTCGGGACAAAAAAGTTTATGAAAAGGAATTTCCATTAGGTCCGCGGCAGATACTGGATGTTCCAAACTGCTGACTGCAGCTTCACCCGGATTGTCTTGGATGAAAATTTCATTTGTGGTGGAAATTGTCGTAGTCGCAATAGTAGAAGTGGAGATACCAGGGAGTGTGTGGCTGTTAATAGTCAGCTGCTTTTTCTTCAAATTTTTCTGTTGTCTCAATCTGGAAGCAAATAGTGTTGTTGGTCGCATTTTATTTTTACTACACATGCATTAATTATGACATTATTAAAAAATAATACTGAGACTGCCCCCTGCGTTCGTGATCAGAATAACGTATTTATTTATTACTTTAATCTTTGCAGAGTCCGGTAAGCATCATTTCCTGTCACCCATTTTGTATCCATCCCAGCTGCCTCACATTGTTTAAACCTGCAACGTTGGCAACAGCTCTTCCGGGTGGCCTTGTCTATTATACAATCCTCGTGTTTGACACATATGAAATCTGGATACTTTTTGCTGATAACGGATTGATGAAAGAAATGTTTACAACTTGGGCAGGAAAGTCCACCGTAATTGTGGCAGTTTGCTCTATCTCCGCAAATTTTGCAGGTCTAATAATTATTGAGAGTAAAAGAAAGACACAGTATGCATTAATAATAATTACTGTTTATGTACATAATAATTTTAACAATTACGATACAGTTTCACGCCTCTTTATCAGTAAAACGGTCACCGAACGAACGTGTAAAAACTGACATTGCACCGGCATGCCGATACAAACCAAAGAACCACACTGGCGTGTTTGCCACTCACTTTTGAATAAAACATCTTACACTTTTCAAAAACATGTAAATAGAACATTTTATGCTTTTCAAAACCATGTAAGCAGAACATTTGGAAAGGAAATGCCGACGTGGAAATGCCGTCGGTTTAGCTATTGGTTATTCACCGGCTTGGTGGTTCGCAGAAAACTTTATTACATGGCCGGAAACCATGAAGAGGCGTGCAGTTTAGCTAATATCTTATGGAATTGAGTTTAAGTTTTATTTGTTGTTTCGTAATAAATGTCAATATTAATTTTGGTATTATAGTTTTGAATGCCACTCTTAATAACATTTTGAACTTACCATTTTACCTATGTGTGCTTTACTACTGTTGCTTGGACCCGACTCCTGTTTTGAGGCGTGATTTGTTTGAATGGAGCTTTGACAGTCATTAGATATTAGATGAGCTACTGTCTTGCAAGCTGGATTCTAGTTGGGCACATACGGTCGCATTTTGATTTGCACCAGGGATTTTAATGGAGACAACACTATCTTCAGCTTTGGACGGCAATCCAACGCAATGATAAAAAAATAAAAATAAAATACATATAGGCAACAAAAATATACAATGACCTTTTACATTCATGAAAATCAATCCGTTGTAATAATTACAAACAGTTCTGTGCAAACTTATTTTTAAATGGAATTTTAATTAATTATGAAGTTTAATGTAGCTTCAAATTTCTATTAAGCTTAGAGATTCTTTACTTATTGCGTTTGAGAGAACATTAGAAATATTCAGACAAAAATCGTTTAATAATATTTAAGTTATCACCTTCCAATTACATTTGTTTTCCATGGATTGCCACAAAGTTCTTTGAATCATCAGTTTGTGGCACGCTCATAGAGAATTGTATATTTTCGAAGGGGAAATTATTGGAATTTCTCATGACCTCTGAGAGATTAGCCAAAGTCCCCACGCTAAATAAGCGCTGGTCCTGATGACTCTGAATCTGACTTTGACTTGACTTGGAACACATATACTCTCCAGATTGGAAATTGTAGCGTAAGTCATTAACAAACAATCCCTTCAACCGCATCCATCGGGAAGACGAACTATTAAAATTTTGAGTAAGGAGGCGACACAAAAGAAGATCTGTTGGTTGAAGTTCCTTTAAGATGTATTCCAATATCTGCATCCGCAATTAAATTAAAAAGCATAAAATAAATAATATGACGATAACAAGTAACTCACAAACCGTCGCAGATTGCGGATTCAAAAAAAATATCAGTAAAAAGTTGGCTTACTATGTCAACGTCAAAAATGGGATGATTATCCCGAACAATTTCCAAGTCATTGGCCATCCTTAATGTCTATATTATCAGCTTTAATAAATATAATAAGCGATAGTTATCTCTGTTTTTTGTAGTATCTGATTTTAATCAGTAATAACTAATTAGTACACAAACGTAACTACCACAGGTGACAGGTACTTGATGACTTTAGTTGTTGTTTTTATATTAAATAGGTTTTTAACTTTACTTCAAAATAAATATAATTTGTTTGCTCAAAATTCTGCTTCGTATTTTTACTATTTCATATTATTATGTGCATGTGGATGAAGTGAAAAACACTAATTAAATTGAGCAGATAGAATAGAACCTTCAGTTATGAGCCAGTCAGTCTTGTAAAAGTCAAAAGTGAATTTCCTTATGCCGCATATTATGCAGTATTAGCAGTATAAATTATTATTACAGACGATTTTAAATTATACTGCTAAAAATATTTTGCTCCCGCCAACGGAAAGGTGCACAATTTTTTGCGTTTGTATATCCTTTACCTTTACTAACATACACCAAGGCCAAGACCCAAGACACCAACTACCAACTACCACTCCAGTTCCAGTACTCCAGTTCAGTCTCAGCACTCTTAGCCCTGTCCAGTGACAGGAAAGTGAGTTGCGTCAGCTAACTATAATAATAAGTTAATATTGTAAGTAGAAAATTTTATTTCAGTTCCGCTAACATACACTCAAACATGCACATAATGGTACTCTACAGTCTACTAACAGTCACAGATGTACAGTTTAAGTAACAATTTTAAGTCTGCAAACGGAAACTTTTACAAGTTCAACACTACTGTCAAAGGTGTGCCTATGCCTATGCTTGAGCCTTAGTCACGTTCCAAATTTTCTAATATTAATAAAAATTATAGCAGCAATATGTAAAGAAGATTAATTTATTAAATGGCTATATTTAATCCCTCCCTGGTCCGACTAGGAATCGCCCATAAATAATTTCATGTGAAAAATGAGGTTCAGTACGTACAGTTATTATGTATTGATGGCTTGCCATGTTAAAGATAGTCGTTTTTACTCGTAATGTTAGAATTATGATAGGGGTTGCAAAATCAAGACCAAGACTTTTGCCATTTTCAAAACCATTCAAGAGTTTTGAAAATTCCTAAAATTTCAAGACCACCTCTAAATTCAATTGAAAATATGCAAAAAAATGTGTATTTGCATGCTTTTTAAAAAGTGTGAAATGTCTTATTTATGATTTTGAAATGTATAGAAAATAGCTCTATTTACATGTTTCTAAAATGTAAAAAAGGTTATATTCACAAGATTTTTTTTAAAGTGCAAAATAATATATTTAGGTACATACCTACATGCTTTCAAAAAATGCAAAATGTTCTATTAGGGACGCAATTTGGATGTGTAGGTATTTATTTCCTTTTTATTTTGTGATGCAATTTCATGTCAACGTAAAATATAAAATAGGAAAGTTAATGCCGCCAATCAACATAATATAGATTTATTTTTCAGGTATGCGGTGCCCAATTTGCGGTCAAGTTCACGGCGCTGGGTCTCAGGACATCTGCACCCCTATGCCTTCACATTACGTGGAAGACAAAAAGAGGCTAAATTGCAGTATGTACATACCCTGATGGCCCTAATCTAATAATGGTGGTGGTGGTGCGTAAACGTTTATGTTCATTTTGGCCGTTGTGTAGTGGTATTGTGCGGGCACAGAGCACTGAGTCAGTTTTGCTAGCCTACAAAAACAATAATAAAGAATAACATAAACATAATACATGTAACATAATAAAATTCGATTTTAAAAAGAATAAAATAAACTTTCTTTTGACGTAAATGTTAAAAGTAAATGTGCATCTTGAAATCAGGTGGGAAACACAAATAGGAAATCAAGAAATCACATAACGTATTACCTACGTAAGTAGTATGGTTTGGTTACTTTTGGATCATTTTGACTCCAAAACCAACACCGAAACCCGAAATCACTATATATCCCGGGCATTTTTTAAACCAAAAACCAACACCGGTGCGTTTGCTATATACAAATATTGCTCATGCTATAGGCAATGGAAAAGGTACAGTATATCCTACCATCAAATCACTATATATCCCGAGCATTTTTCGATGCGCTTGCTATATGCTCTTGCTATAGGCAATGGAAACAGTATATCCAACGCACATATTTTTTTAATCGATGACCGTATGCTATATTGATCATAGGTGCACCTGCGTGTGACATGGAGGGGGATGAGTGGGGGTGTTTTACAATATAGCTTGCAGTATATAGCTATACAGTATGCGTATCGATTTGTCTCCCTCACGCCTGTTCCTCGAGTTCGTTACTGTACACCTGTCTGTGGATCGATAAATCAATATATATTATTTCAAAAATCAATAGAAAATGCTGTATTTTCTCCAAAACAGAACATTTGACTTACAACGTTTAGTATGTACGTTAGGTAATGAAAGTACAATATACAATAGTATGTTGCTAGTATGCTATGTCATGGTACGGTTGCGACTTCGGCTTTGTTTCTGAATTTGGTTCTAACCCAACTCCTTAACCTAACCTAACCTAACCCAAGTGGCGCTAGTGTCGTATGGTGTTGGCTGGTATCGGTCCACGGTTGACGTTGGATGTATGACGCTAGTGTCGAGTAAGTCGAGCAGTCTGTGGTTGCCCTAAGTCCGCCATTGGCTCTGTCCCCTGAGTCCGTCATTGACTCTGTCTCCTGTGTCCGCCATGACACCCTGCCTGCCAAGGGCTCAGTTTGCTGTCACATTGTCTTGGAAGCTATCATGGTACCCTTGGGTCGTCATGATGTCCTTGGCCTGGCATGATGTCCTGGACTCGATACACTGTCCGCCATTTTGCCTGCTGCATGTGCCCTCTGAGTCCGCTAACGGCTACTCTATGTCCGCCATTGGCCTTTCCGCAATAGGAAGCTCGCCGTCACCCTAGGGTTGCTTGCGTCTGCCCTGAGCTGTCATCGCTGTGGAGAACGACCCTTTAAATGCCCTCTGCAGTCTGTTGCAGTCGCGGGGGGTAGCTAGAGACCCTTCAAATGCCCTCTGCAGTCTGTTGTAGCCGTGGGGGTAGCTATAGAAATTTTAAATGCCCTCTGCAGCCGTGGGGGGTGGGGTGTGCTGTACCCTGGACACACTGTTGCCGTGGGTGATGCTTTACCGCTGTCGCATGGTGAGGCTTTTACAGCTGCAGACTGTTTATGTTACTCGAGTTGGAGAGCGGACGTAAAAGTAACTGCTTGTGCCCAGCTCTTCGCCATTGCGTTAAGCTCTGTCGTACACATTAAAAATATGTATGCAACTGTCACGTACATGTGTACATGGATCGTGCACTAGCTATGTTGCATGCAGTATTGGCTACGTAACACTTAAATGGTCTGTATATAGATATTTTTTTCCCTTTTGAATTGAATTACATTTTATATGTGAGCAATGCATAAAAGTATTTTTATAAACTTATGTTTTTAAAATAAACCCATCAACACATGTTTTAAAATGCCAATTGTTTTTTATTACAGTTTTAAAAATTTTGTTTACAATTTCCTAAATCTTAATCTCTAAAATGTATACAATTTTTTTTGAATCTTATTTTCAAAAATGTTTACAAATTGTTTTTTCTTACTATTTTTTTAAACTTAAGTATTCTAAAATGTTTACAAACTAAATTTTTTTTAAAATAGTTTTACAATTTTCTTAAAAGTAGTTTTACAAATATAAATTATTTATTACTAATTTTTTTTGTTTTACAACTTTAGCTCTACGAATTGTTTTTTTACAGTAAGTTTTACAAATAAATTATTCTAAGAATAGTTTTTACGATTTTCTTGAATTAGTTTTTACAAATTTTTTAAAAATAGTTAACAAATTTCTTAAAAAATAGTTTTACAATTTTCTTGTAACAGTTACACGAATTGTTTAAAAATTAGTCTACAATTTTTTAAAATTAATTTTACAAATTTTGTTTACAATTTATAAAATCCTATTCTCTAAAATGTTTACAAATTATTTTTTTACAAACTAAATTATTTTTTCTACAAAGTATCTGTATAGCATTATTTGTTTTATTAAGTTGTTTTTAAATTTGTCTTGCCATTTTTTAATTACTGTTCTACAAACAAGTTTAGAGAAATGTTTTTACAAACTAATTTACATTTAAATTTTTAGATAAATGCTTTCACAAACTAATTTACATTTTAAATTTTTAGATAAATGTTTTTACAAACTAATTCACATTTTAAATTTTTAGATAAATGTTTTTTACAAACTAATTTACATTTTAAATTTTTAGATAAATGTTTTTACAAACTAATTTTACATTTTAAATTTTTAGATAAATGTTTTTACAAACTAATTTACATTTTAAATTTTTAGATAAATGTTTTTACAAACTAATTTACATTTACATTGTTTTCTTACTAGTTTCCCTATAGGTTTTTTTCAAAACATATTATTTGTCTAATGTGTGAAATCCGTATGGTAAACTAAAATTCAAATTATTGTTGTCTGGATAATATCTGTTTACATCTAATCCATGGAATGCAATTTTGTCTACATTCATTAAATCCAATTTATGATCAATCGATCTAATTAAATTAACAGGCAATCGTTTAATTTTTTGCTCATTTATTGCTGTTTCATAGGTTTCAAATGTACACGATTTCAAACTATTGCTTGGAATTACCTTGCATTTTAATTCGCCATGCCCGCCAAATGACCTTATAGCATATTCCTTAGCTCTGGAAGCAGCTACTTTCCAAATATCCATGTCCTTAATCTTCCATTTCCCGCCAACTCCAGCATTATGATTTACTAAATCAGGATACTCTGCCAGCAATGCATGCCCTGTTGGCAATTTAAAATAGTCGACAAAATTTTTGCATTTGTATAGGTCTTCAAAGTATGTATTATTAGGATCCAAAATCTATGAAATAAAAGAAACGTTAAATTAGATTTATTTTTAAGTAATTGCTATATAATTTATTTAAATTTATTCTATGCTTTAAGATAAATAAACATTACTTGCCTGGAAAATATGGCTGTCGGTGTCAGAGTACTGGTGATGGATCCTTTCTTTAAACACCGGCTGGAACTCTTGGTAAAATCCAGAGTAAAAAGCCACTTTGGAATGCTCCAAGCAATTGAAACCTCCTTGAATCGGCTTGTCCAATATAACTTCTTGTGGTTTTAGTACAACTTGAGTTATATGGTCTGATAAACTTTTGAAACCTGTGCATCTTTCATCAGCTATTGTTTTTACCACACTCACGCGAGACGAACAAAATTTCACAGTGATAAGGTTTTCGTTTGACTGTAAAAATTTTCCATAAATTGCATTGTTCATCAGTTTTAAGAAATCTTTGTCTGATTTCGATTTTGCATTTCTTCTTCTGTTGTTATATAGTCTTTAAAGTAAGCTTGATGTGAGAATGAAAATCTTCGATGAATTTTCACAAGTTTCATTCCCATTTTTAAATAGTATTGCAGAGACGCATGGTTCACTACGTAATGCATTTTGTCATAGCATGTGAGCATGAGTTTTTCTTGAGTCAAGAAAGATTTTCCCAACTGTCCAAGTTTTGACACATGTTCTTTTTGACGTTCTGACAGCTCATTTAATTGAATTTTGAGTTTTTCAGGACACAATGGGATTTCCTTGGTTCTTTCTTGAACATCAATTGGGTATTCTGAATCCACTTCTAAGATATACCCTTTTCTTCCAGCTTCAAAGTCACGATTTATCCAGTCAATACTGTTTAATGTGTCTTCAGTTTCCCATTTAAAATTTCCAAGTGGGAACTTTTTGCATAGAGCTTCAGCATACATACCGTTCTTGTCAACATAAAGAAGGTGTTGTCTTGGTAGGTCAGGGGTGTAGTGTTCCGCATCTCGTTCCGTATTGGCCACTACAAGTTTCTGCGAGGCATAGCAAATCCCACCTCGGATCCCCTTTTTGACCATTTTGTGCATTTCATAGTCTCGTATAACGTCAATTTCAACACCATTGGTTTTTAAAAAACTTTGCCAAGCATATCCGCTTGTAGTACAGACGTACGTAGGATCTAATGCAGTGTTTTTTATCCCAATGCGTCTAAAAATTTCCCATACTGCAGCCAACAATACACTGTCCAGTAAATTGTACAGTTTGCAATACTGGTTAAAGTCTTTTATATTGAACTTTGTTATAATTTTGTTCACAAGTTCCCATTCTGAGTCTGTAATTTCTTTTCCCGTTAAATCATTATTGAACCATTTACGCTCTGGTATAGGATGCCCATCTTGAAATACAGCAGGTGATGTAAGATAACTGTACGGGAACGGAATTTTCGCAAACAACAGTTCAATATTTTCTTTTGTATTGGGAACTCCAGCTGGAACCATTTCCGGGAAACACTGATCAATCAATGTCAAACTTTCACATTTTTCTTTTGCAATAACGTCAGCTAAGTTGGCCAAACTGTCTTTCACAAATTGACAGCTGTCAATAAATCTTATTTTCACTCTTCGATCAATTTCTTCTATTGTCTCTGTATACTTCCCATATTTTTATTAAGTGCTGGTAAAGTTTTATTTTTATGCGCAATTGTCATTCGCACAAATTTTTCTGACGATTTTGCAATAACGTAAAAATCTTCAGCGTCAAACATTTCTTGTTCCAATGCATTTACAAGCAGATGCAGATCAAAACCGGTTGAATTATGACAAACACATACAAGTTCATGTTTGTATTTTATCTTGAGGTTGCATGACTGACACAGAGCAGCAATGTATGTACCTTCTGTGTGGTTATGATGATAAGTTTTAATTACAGACTGCTTTGCTTTGCCATTTACTTCATTAACTGCTCCAGCAAATCCGCCAATATCATCTCCAAGTTCTTCAATATATTTGTCAATTAAATCTTCATCAAACGCTTCTGCATAGCTTCGTTTTTTCTTTTTCTTTTCAGCAGTGAATTTCCGATGACAAAGTTCACAATGTGTCGCTGCTTTATGTTTTCGCAACGTTTCAGCATATTGTTTGTTGAAATTATTAGTATTCCGAATTTTTGTTACAAGTTTGTCTGCCCAATAGAATACAGACTTGTAAAAATGCTTGACTGGATTTTCGCCATTGTAATAATTTGCATGAACAATTTTCATCTCAGATGTTGTCGTTTTCACAATAACAATGGCATAACTTGCTGGTTTGAATTCGGACACCATTGTTGTTGCCTTTTTGCGATTTCCCAATGCCTTAGCAAACGTCTCCCAGTCGTAGAATAATATGTAGGGCACTGGTAATGTCATATGTTCATTTTTGAATTTTATTCTGAATCGTTTATCAGGAAAATCATATATTTGTTCTTTCACTTCCGTACACGTATGTTTCAATAACTGTTCTTGCGTTTTTTTGAAACGAAAACACTCTTGACAGAAGTACAAACGTTTATGTTGTACTATATGTCCAAGAAATCGGTTTAAGTCATTTATCAGAACAAAATGGCAACGTTTTCCTTGTTCATCGTTTTCATGAATCAGGAACAGATTTATAACTTTTATAGATTTATGTACACTTTTATAGTTGAGAACTATATTTTTTCCTTCATGCGTAAAAACATTTACACTTATATCATTTTTCTCTTCAAATAATGGAATGTCTGTATGCACATTAACCCCGGCGTCACTTATCATTGAAAAGTCAAAGTTGCACAGATATTTCTTCCAATGTTCAACTTGATTTAGATGTACTTTGATAATTCTTGCTCCGCTAGTTTTTGTTTGCGCATGCTTTTCTTCAAACTTACGGGTACACAAATTAAGTTCATATTCCATGTACACTCCTGCAGCTATACAGTACTGAAAGCATTTTCCATCAGTGTTTGTAATATTTACAATTCCTTGTTTCTTGAATGGCATCTTAAGATGTCCGCGAATTTTTGAGTTTTTTAGTAGTGACAGCTCACCCATTTTCACTTGAAATGATACAATTTTAATAATTCTCCATCCACTTCCAAGTTTAGTGAAATTATTCTTTTTTTCAATAATTTCGTCAGCAGCTTTGAGCAAAAGAGAATCTATTTCGTTTGAATCATGAATATCAAATGGTCTGGAATCGAAGAATATAGTTTCTTCATGTGTAAACGTATGATCAGCGTCTTGAATATCTTTTTTCATTAACACATCAATTCCAATAATGACACTCATGGCTTTGTACACAACCAAGTTTTCATTTAAAAGTTTTTCAGTTGGATTCTTTACAAATTTAAAAATATCTTCAATTCTGGTAATTTCATCTGTTGGTTCATATAAATACTCTTTGACTGCGCCAAGATTTAATCTTGAAGTTTCTTTGAAGAACGACAAGTCAATTTCATGTCTAGCGTCCAAGTGGCCACCTCTCTGCCCAATACGAGTACACGCATGCGCAGATTTGCACGGAGTATACATTTCACAGTCTTCGCAGTAATGCAAGCGCTCAACGTGATGGTAGTAAGGGTACCATTTACGAGTATCGTAAGAACATCCAGCCATAGGACAATTAAGTAGCTGTAAACAAAAACAATCAATATTTAATAAAAAACAGTCAAGCAATTTGTAGTAAACACAGTCAAAAATTTGGCTCATTTGAGCCAGGAAATTTAGCTCATTTTTTGAGCCAGGAAATTTGGCTCATTTGAGCCAGAAAATTTGGCTCATTTTTTGAGCCAGGAAATTTGGCTCATTTGAGCCAGGAAATTTGGCTCATTTGAGCTAGGAAATTTGGCTCATTTTTTTAACCAGGAAATTTGGCTTATGTTTTGAGCCAGGAAATTTGGCTCATTTTTAAAAAAAACTTGACACCGTTTTTACAATTTAGCTTATATTCTTTCAAAATTTTCACTCTATTTTTATAAAATTCAGGATGTTTTTTAAAAAATTTGACTGCGTTTTTACAATTTAGCTTATATTTTTTTAAAATTTCACTCTATTTTTATAAAATTTAGCCTGCTTTTTAGAATTTTCACTCATTTTTTCAAAATTTCACATTGTTTTTACAAAATTTGACTCCGTTTCTTAAAAAAATTGACTGCGTTTTTACAATTTAGCTTATATTTTCTTAAAAATTTCACTCTATTTTTATGAAATTAAGCCTGCTTTTTAGAATTTTCACTCATTTTTTCAAAATTTCACATTGTTTTTCCAAAATTTGACTGTTTTTTTTAACATTATACTCTATTTTTTAAAAAAATAATCATTTCTTTTAAAAATTTGGCTCATTTTTAGAACATTTTTAAAGGAAAAATGATTAAATTTTTAGACAATTGTCTTGAGAACTAGAGAAAAAACACACAATTTAAGGAAATTTTTTAGTAAAAAAAGAACTTACGACATATTTAGGATACTATTTAGGATCTCGTGGCTGGGTTTTCACAGCGCGTGGAAATGTAAATGTTTCCTCCATTACTTCAATATAGGTTTTTGCCACTCACTGTACAGTCTTTTTAAAAATTTAAAGAGTTTCAAAATGCACAGAACCAACAGCAATCCAATCGATAAATACAACAGTCCAATATCTTGAGCGATTTCAGGTCTTCTGCCGGGATCGATTTTGCTCTGCTCCAGCAGGGTCCACAGCAGAAACTGAACTGACTCGGTGAGCGAATGGGACAGCTGTAGTATATCCAGATGCTCCGTCTCTTTTATCAAGACTAACCAAATCAGATGTTTGATCACTAAACTGTACATACACTGACCTTATTTAAATACATACAAGACATGTAGAAATCAACAGACAGCATGGTTTTAAGCGAAAATCGTTTAGCTAATTTTTTTTGAGTCAAACAAATTAGCCTCATTTAAACTAAAACATTTTTTTTTAAATTTGGCCTCATTATTTTTAAATTTGGACTACAATTTTTTAAAATTTGATCAGTTTTTTAGGGTTTGACCAAATCTTTTTGAATTTGGCCTCAATTTTTTAAAAAATGTAGTTTAGCTTTTAGGAAATTTGTCTTATTTTTATATAAAATTTGGCTCATGTTTTTTTTTTAAATTTAGTCCTATTTTTTAAAATAATTTTGCTTATTTTATCAAAATTTAGATCATGTTTCTAAATTTAGGTTATTGGTTTTAAAATTTGAAATATTTTATAAAATTTCAACTCATTTTTTAAAATTTGACATATTGTTTTTTGAATGTGACTTATTTTCTATTAAATATGGCTTATTTTTTTTTTTGTAGAATTCAGCATATTTTTACAAATTTTTGCTCATTTTAAAAAAAAAAAACTACTTATTAAGTAAGTTGACAGAAAGCAGATGTATAAGTAACCGCTGACCGCATACATCTACATGCAACGATTTACTTTGTGCTTAAATACCTATTCGTAACTTTTTGCTACAGAAGCTCTGCTACTGATTTTTTTTTTCACAATTCAGGTTTATTTTTATAACCGCTACTACAGTAAGATATGGAGAGCGGACGTAAAAGTAATCGCTTTTGCCTAATTTTGAAGCATTTGATGTAAACACTTTTCACACACTTAAAACGTTTTACAAATACACAAAATCAACAATAATCAGCACTATTGTACACAAAAGTCCAATATTTTGAGTATTTTTAAACTTTTCAACTGGACCAAATTAGTTCTGCTGCAGCAGGCTCCTCAACTGTAACTGATCAGTTTAACAAAATGAGTCTATTTTTATACTCGTAACCCAAGTAAAATTTAGAGAGCGAACGTAAAAGTAACCGTTTCTGCCTAAGGTGATAGCATTCAATGTAAACTTCTTTTTATACACTTGAAACGTTTCACAATTACACGAAATTTACAACACTTTGCACAATAAAACACAAATATCCAATATCTTGACTAATTTCTAGCTTTCCAACTGATCCGAATAAGTTCTGATTCAGCAGACTCCTCAACTGTAACTGATCAGTTTAACAAAATGAGTCTATTTTTTATACTCGTAACCCGAGTAAGATTAAGAGAGTGAGCGTAAGAGCAACTGCTTTTGTTTACCAAAACATACTTTCAAATATTCATATAATGCATGCTTACCATATACTTGTTGTATTCGAGTAAGATTATTAGAGCGGACG